>SJYX01021158.1:182342-203997 GCA_006410675.1 Oreotragus oreotragus | reverse complement strand
AAGGAGATCAGCCCTGGGTGTTCATTGGAAGGACTGATGTTGAAGCTGAAACTCCAATACTTTGGCCACCTGATGTGAAGAGCTGACTCATTGGAAAAGACCCTGATGCTGGGAAAGATTGATGATGGGAGGAGAAGGAGACAACAGAGGATGAGATGGTTGGATGTCCTCACTGACTCAATAGACATGAGTTTGAGTAAACTGCAGGAGGTGGTGATGGACAGGGAGGCCTGGCATCCTCCAGTCCATGGGGTTCCAACAAGTTGGACACGACTGAGCGACAGAACTGAACTGAGCAGGAGAGATGACATGTGAGTCCCAGAAACCATGCTCTGTCCCCAGAGTGCATTCCTAACATGCATACATACACATGCACACGCACACACACACGTGTATTTCCTCTGCCTTTGGAAGCTGAGGTTCAACTTCCCAGCTAGTTTTGAGTCCTCCTTTCTTCAGAAAGAGGTACCAATTTTCCAGGAGGCCATTTCTTCTCCAGCCCCAGTGCTTATCCATGCCCTGATAACATTTCACACGGCAATTTCACGAGCAAGGTTAAGGTTTCTTTTAACTGGCAATTAAAATCAGAGCAAAGAGACAAGTTTTGTAAAGCTTGGTTTCCATAGAGGGTAACTTTTCTTCTGTGGGTTTAAAAAAATGAGAATCTTGATTGAAACTGGAGTTACCCACATAAACACTAAGGCCCACTCCGTCTTCCAAATGGATAGAGAGTGTGAGAATCTTTTGCCCGAGGTTAGAAGGAATGCAAGCTCACATAGTTTTTCCCCAAACTTTTTTTTTTTAAAGGTGGAAATGCTAAGAGTGCTATGAACTCAGATGACACCTCCAAAAGTGCAGGCTGTACTGATTTTTACCGCGCCACACACCTACGAGGACCTGTCCTTGGTATCCATCTTATGAGGCTTCCTATTTCTCTGTTCTTGTCTTCAAAAGAACAGGAAATGCCAGCAGGTTTGTTCATCTGCCCCCAGGGTGGTCCAGTCCCCTTTATCAGAAGAGTGCGACCTCAAGTTAGCCTCGGCCCCTGGGACTAGTCTTGGAGCTGAGTTGGTTTTGATGTAAAAATACATACATACATATGCTTATATATGCAAACACACACACACACACATATACTGGTAGCTGGCTAAATGCTTATTACATGCCAGCCACTTTCAAAACAACTTTCATAAATTATTTCATCCTCCTAGCTTTGTGATGGAGGTTACAACAATGGCAATTAAAATGGCAAACACTTATAAAGTACCACACGTCGGCAGATGTAAGCATGTTCTAAGTGCTTCACACACCTGGATTCATTTACAATTCACACGCTTGTAAAGGCACTATTACTATCCTCATTATATAGGTCAGGAACCTGAGACTTACAGAAGTAAAGGAATTTAGCCAAAGCCATTTGCTTAGTAAGTGGTGAAACCTGGGTTCAAACTCAGGCAGCCAGGCCTCAGAGCCCTCTGACGATCCATCCTCAGTGGACAGGAGTTCTCTGGGATGGCCCCGCCTCCACAAGCACAGCCCTGAGCATCGACTCTGTGCCACCCTGCCATTCCCTCCAGGGTCTCCTGGTTCAGCAGTGCAGCGACAGTGCAGGAGAAACCCTTATACATATAACCCCATGCAGAGTAGAAAGCTTGGGATGAAAGGCCACTTCAAACCAAACATTCCAGACAGAAAGATGGGAGTAACTTCCCCAGTCACAGAGCAGTAATGAATCTGTCTGCAATGCAGGAGATGAGGATTTGATCCCTGGGTCGGGAAGATCCCCTGGAGGAGGGCATGGCAACCCACTCCAGTATTCTTGCCTGGAGAACCCCATGGACAGAGGAGCCTGGCGGGCTACAATCCATGGGATTGCAGAGTCGGATGCGACTGAAGTGACCGAGCATGCATGCGAGAAAGGCCCACAGAAGAGATAACAAGGATATACTGCATGGCACAGTGAATTATAGCCATTGTCTTCTAATAATCTATAATGGAGCATAATCAGCAAAAATACTATACCTAAAACTAATATAACCTTGCAAATCAACTATACTTCCATTTTTTAAAAAAGAATGAAAGATCTATGCAGAGTACAGCATCAGGGATGAATGACGAAGGACTGGTCTAGGGATTCCAGTGAGGGCCAGGATGCTCCAGGGCCTGGGGGCAACCAAGAGCAGTGTAGAGAAGACAAATATTGCGAGTCCACACATATGGACCACCTAGAAGAGGCAACTTCACAGACCCAGGAAGTAGACTGGAGGGTACTAGGGGTGGAGGGTGCGGGGATGGGGAGTTATTGCTTAACAAGTACAGAGCTTCTGTTTGGGGTCATGAAAACATTTTAGAAACAGAGAGTGGTGTTGGTTGCACAAGACTGTGAGTGGAAATGAATGCCAATGACACTTAACAACAGTCAAAATGGCAGGTTTTACATTATACATATTTAGTAGACACACACACGCACGCTAGCGTGCGAGTGGAGGGGAAGCAGCCAGTGGGCCCAGACTGGCAAGGCACTGGGAAGCATCCTCTCACCGCACTGGCCTGCTGAGCCCAGGTGCCAAGGCTGAGCCATTCCTTCCCTTTGGGATCTGAGAGCTGGAGCCCTAGTGGCTGGCATAGCACAGGACAGCCTGATAGCTCTCTGCCTGTGTCCGTCCCCAAGGCCAGCGGCTCCAGGAGCCCACCCCAGGCCTCTCTACCCGCAGGCTGTGGGTCTCAAGCCGCCTCCAGGCCCTCAGTCCCGCAGAGCCGTGGCTCTCCCTTTCTCACTGCTTCAGGCTCTGCAAGCACAGTCCGTCTGTTTTCCAAAGCTGTGGATGCCAAAGGAAAAGCTGTGGCAGCGGCAGAGTGTGTAATTAACGAGGAATGTTCCGAGGGAGCTGAGGACATGTGGGACAAAGGTCAGGCTCTCAAACAACAACTGCTTTCTGCTGTAGGAAGACTGTTTTCTCCTTTCCTTCTCCCTTCCCAAGAGATCAAAACAGTAAACCTCTCAGAGGAAAAGAAATAAACCTGTTCAAATTAAATAAAGTATAAATAATTCTCCTGAAGACAAGCTTGGGGGAATCTGGAATTTCCAAGTCCTGCATAAAACCTTCTGAGAGCTTGCATTTGAAATGAACCTCTGCCACTGCCTCATCTACAACAAGCTATATCACTGCTGACGAGTGGTTTAGCCATGTCTGTCCTCCCCTCCACCCAGCATGTGTGGACCTCTGATGGACAGGTGGACAGGGCTGGTTTCCTATTCATCTCTGAATCTCTGGTCTGCAGCTAGCTTGGGGTCTTATTCAGAAGGTGTGGCCTATACCCATACATTGAAGTGAGTTACAACTCAGCATTCTGCTGCCAGAATAACAGGATGGCGTGATTTAGCTAGGATGGGGGTCAGGGTTCAGCCCTTCTCCCAGATGGTAGATGTCTACAGAGCCTTCTACACTGACCCCAGGGTGACATCATGTTCCTCACTGCCTTTGGAATTAACTGCAGCTCCCAGCACAACACACAAGACCCCCACGATCCAGCCAGCCCCTGCCCCTGTCCAATCACATCCTGTGCTGTCCCCCAGCCCTGCCCTTCCTGTTCACTCAGCCCAAGCAGCTGGAGTCCCTGCAGCGCCACCTGCCATGACCTCCAGCGTCCTCAGCTTGGAGGCCCATCCCCTGCGTAGTTCTCTCCTTCCCCACTCCACCACACTGTCCATAGTTGCGGTGTCTGTAATCACCCCGTGTGCCCTCTTCCTATGAAACTATGAGTCTGTGTCTCTTTATATCTGAACCCCTGCTGCCTAGCCCAGTGCCTGGCGGGAAGTAGGGACTCAAGTCTGTTTTTATTAAACTGAACTTTACACAAAGATGCTCTCACCACCAAACAGTAAGGCTAAAACCTGCCTTTCTGAAACAGCTAGACACCACACTGTGCCCAGGCTCAGAGCCTGTGAAGGGCTTTGGGAGCCGCTCCAGCCACCGCCAGCCTTGTGGGACTCCACAAAGCAGCTCACAGCATAGGATAGTGAGGCTGCAACCAATAAATATCTCATTAACTTCAGAGCCTGCTGGGCCATGTGCCAGGGACGTGCCCTCCCTGCTCCCTCCCCCGGCTGAATGGAATCTACTTAATGAATTTACAGCACAGTGTACACACTGCAGTCCCACTGTTGCCCTCACCCAGGCCACTCAAATTCCACTGGGAAAAACCCTGGCAGGTTGGCACCTACACTCTCAGGGCATCGCCATGGTGAAACAGGTAAACACTCTCCCTTCCTCAAAACTTCTTCCCGCTTCCCTCTTATTAATTCATCTAGAAATGTATACAACTTTCATCTGCTTTGAGTGAAAGTGAAAGCACAAGCGTTCAGTCGTGTCCCACTCTTTGCGACCCCGTGGACTGTAGCCTACCAGGCTCCTCCGTCCATGGGATTTTCCAGGCAAGAGTACTGGAGTGGGTTGCCATCTCCTTGAGTAAATACTTGCAAATGTTAATTAGCCCCAGGGATCGTCCTTTTGTACACTATACATTTCAGTGAGATTTGGGCAAAATATGCTGGTTATATATCTCTGATAAACATTATGTTTTGAATGAACGTGAGAGCACCTAGCCCTAATTAAGATGAACTATCTGAAAATGGAAATGTGTCAGAAAATATGCCTGGCAGGTCTGATTCTGATTCTACAGTCTTCCAGCATTTCCAACTAACTTCCAACATCAGAAGCTAGACTGAATGTTTTCTGATTTGGCCACTTTTTACGTCTCCAAGGAATGAAAAGCCAGCCCGTGATGGGGCGAGTCGGGGCTAAAGCTAGTGGCCGTCTGTGCTCCAGGCAGCAGATGGCAGGCAAGGCTGGGCATCTTACATGGAAATGGCCATTCGGTCAGGACAACAGACTGGGATTCGGGGCCATAAGGCTGGGCCTCGCTTCTCAGTGTTGGCCACTGAGGGGTTGGTTGCAAGAAAAGGAGTACAGAAACGCAGATCCATCCAGCAGCCTGTATTCATCGTTTCTGGAAAAGTAAGCCATACACACTCTCAGGCCTCAGAGAGAATCCATCTAGGTAAGGCAAGAGAGGGGTTAGATTTTAAAAGGAAAATGTTCGTTGCTTTTCAAAGATTTCTGATGTTCACCATCTCTGCACTTTTACGTACTCAGATAAAAGACGGAAGAGGCAATTCTCTGTGAGACCTCTAGACTCCATTGAGGAGCCAGCTGCTAGGCAAGAGAACTGTGATTCAGCGCGTGGGCCACTAGAACAAAAACTAACAGAAAGGACGCAGTCCTGTCAAGCAGCTACTCCAGGGGCATTCTCTGACCTTGCGGAATAAAAGAGAGCCCCTGTGACATCTCAGAAGAAAACAGGAGTGGGGGTCATGCTCTGATGGCTGAGCAGAGCCAGTGCAGGCCGATGGTACCTCTTGTTCCTGCCAAACCCTGTGTTCCGACACGGCCTCCCAACAAAGGTACAGAAAAACCACGCTCTAAAGGTTCATGGCTTCAAGCCTGTTGTGTGGAATTCGGAACACAATTTCCTATACAAGCTATATCCTCATGGCGTTTGGGCTCCTTTTCTACATGAAACACAGAATGACCTAGAGTTTGGAAAGGGACCAGTAGTGAAGGGAAAAGGCATGTTCACGGCCGTGAGACTGAGGGTCAGCACGGGCACTCTGGGACCACAGTCCCAGGATAACGGTCAGGAGGGATCCACGTGTCTGTGCTTGTGTTTTGTGAGACAGCAGGTCTGTGAGAGAAAAATGGGGCTCTAGAAACAGAAACGAAGCTCAGAGAAGTAACTGAAAGCCAAGGAGAAGCAGCAGGCCGAGGCGAGGTTTCTGAGTCCCTGTAACTTCACCGTGGAATTCTCTCTAGCATGACTCACTTCCTAGGTGGGGATAAAGGTGAGCTATTCCACTGAGGCCAGGAAGGAGGCAGCAATAGACTCCTACTTGCTGAACCAGGATATCTGACTCAGCTGTTCATTATGATTAAAGAACATTATGCAGGACCATGTGTTCACTGAGCAGGAGCAAAACCTCCAGTGCCCAGAGGGAGCAAGTGAAGGCGGGACAGTGTGTGGAGGGGGCGCTGGAGAGGGCTAGAGAGTACGGGCCATCAAAACAGCCACCACCGCTCGCTGAGCTCTGGCCATGAGACTTGGAGAGAAGGTAGGCAAGTACTGTCCCGTCTTCTGAATTTTAAAGAAAAGCTATAAAGTATCCTAATTTGAAACGGTGGCAACTAATACTTTTTTTTTTAAGTTACATGAAAAAAAAAAAACCCTTCTTCTGCCCAATCAGTGGGATATTAGTTTGCAGCCCCTTTCCCAGGGCCTATAGTCAGAACAAACTGTTCAGTTCTTTGGTTCCCAAATCTAGTTACAGACCACAATCACTTTGGGTATAGGTCAAAAATGCAGATATAGGGACCCCAACTGAATCAGAATCCCTCTGGGAGAAACCTAGGCACTGCATTTTGAGGTTGTGATTATGATGTGACCGCACTGACTTTGAGGAACCACTGACAAGTTCATATTACTTTCCTTGGTTTCATAAGTGTAACCAAACACTTTCGTCTCATGCCTCCAGTTCATAATGATAAAATAATAAGAATAAAAAAATGATAACTCCACACAAAAAACCAGGGCTTCTGAAACTTCTCTCTCCGGGGAAAGAACTGGGGCCAACAACAGGAGGCTAGGGACACAGCTGCATAAAACTGTGTGAGTGTGCAAAATTGTCTTATCTAAAAGATTTATAAAACGTTAACATCCTACTCTGTAATGTATCCATATATGTTTTAATATATTAAATGTTTCCCCTACCAAATCTTTGAGTAAAACCAACTCTTCAGGAAGATGCAGTATATTTATCAATAATTTGGAATAAGCCCAAGTATTTCTCCAGAACAAGTATCCCAGGATATTTACCAAGGTGTGAGAAGCACAAACATATCTTCTGCTGCTGCTGCTGCTAAGTTGCTTCAGTCGTATCCGACTCTGTGCGACCCCATAGATGGCAGCCCACCAGGCTCCCCCGTCCCTGGGATTCTCCAGGCAAGAACACAAACATATCTAGATACATAGTATTTCATTTGATCTAAGCCCACTGGCAAAATGCCATATGAAGTTCACATGCAAAATTATTTGGCTTCTATTAACTCTATTTAAATTTCTACAAAAAAAAAAAAAAAGGCACGAGTGTGTTAGAAATGTCTTGGGGAGGGTAGAAAATGATGACATAATAACAAAAAATCATCCTTTAATAACATAAAGCTTTCAAAGGTTAATGGTCTAAGAGTGGTTTATTTACATTTTTAAAAAAGAAGCAGTCAAAGGAAATGAAGTGCTTAAACTCCTCTAAAGGCCCTGCTCGTCTGGGCAGCAAGGGTCACCTTTGGAGGATTTGCTCGCTGTGCAGCTTTGTGGCCTGAGCCACACCTTTGGAAATAACAATCCATCCAGGAAGCTCTGGCCACCTGCATACTCCTGCCTACACACAGGCCTCAGAGTACCGGCCTGAAGACCTGTCTCATCACCCACTGGGGTGGGAGGGTCCTGTGCGTTAACTACAGGTCTCCCATCTGGCCACTGTAGATGCCTACCCCTGCAGGCATCTGCCCGTGTCTGCACATAAGTCTGCCCAGAAACCAAGGTATTCCTGTGGGGCCTAACTTCTCCTTTCTTGGTGACATTTCCAACTGCCACCGACTAGCCTTGGCCCGGGCCTTGAGGCAGCGGTGAACCTCTCCCTCATTCCTTTCTCTGTGAGCTAATAGCAGGGGTCATCTGCCTGAGTCGCAGCCTGTGGGACCTGGTCTCCCCGATTCGGGTAGCCGGAGGAGTCTGAGGGCCGGCTGGGTTGGGTGCCTAGCCCCCTCAGAGACGACAGCAGAACAGGGTCTGGGGAGCTGCCCTGAGGGAGCTGCCAGCTGAGCTCTGCCTCCTCTAACCAGGACTGGGACCTTGGATGGTGAACGCTGTGCCTTGGGACCTTGCCCTTTCTTGTCAGGACAGAGAATAACACTAGTTTTATAGAGATGTACAGGCATCCATTAGCTGACCGCGACCCCACCTCAAGAGCAAAGGATCTGATGCCAAGTTTGCACGACTAACCACGCCCCTCCCTCACCTTTTGCTTTTAAAAGGGCGTTGATGAAAGCTTTCAGTACCTCTGGAGTTCTTAGGGCATGAGCCTCGCATCTCCTTGCATGGCCCTTTCTCTGCTCCAAACGCCACGGTTTCAGTGTTGTTTGGCCTTACTGTGCATCGGGCACACAGACTTGCGTTATTCAGTAACCACACTGCTGCTTTCCAACCTTCTTTCACCCTAATATCATTAATTCTTAGTAAGCATAACGTCTTACATTTTCCTGGAGATACTGCATTTTAGTAAGTGCGAGAATTTCTGATTAATTTCAGGCAGCATTTCACTGCTCTGTAGCATTTAACTATTGATCTGAATCCCACGGGTGTTGATTCCTATGGAAAAGATTCTTTCAATGTGGGCTCTTTATGTCAAAGTGCCCAGTTGGTTATCATGAATAAAGTGACAATCCAACATCTGTAAAGTTACTTCATATTATACTGAGAAAAACAATAAAATCTTTTTGTGGAAGTCAGATATATACCATCATTCCCTGCTGACTAATGTCCGTGGCTGCTTTATTCTAATGTCTTGCTTTATTCTCGTGGCTACCCCACCCCCAGGAAGGTTCTGCCCCAGTTGGGACCCAAATACACCCTCTCTCAGGGGATCAGCCACTTCCTCTCTCAGAGCCTCAAAATGGTGCTTAAGTCTCATCAGCTGGAACATTCCAGAGCTCAGTGATTCTAAGCTGCTGTGGGGAGGAACTGTGAGAAAGCCCCCCAAACCTTCATGCAGCCCTGGGTGTGACACCGGCGAGACCCCTGCTGGTGAGGAATGAAACTGCACCCAGGCCCCTTAGGGAATCCAGCAAAGTTCTGAGGGTGTCACACAACGGAGTCAGTGGAATCATATCCTCTTTTCCGGATATAATCCACTATCCCTTGTCAGCCCAGAGGCTGGACAGCCCACCCCCCTGACAGGAGACAGAGCCAACCATGAGCACTTACCCCCTCCTAGGCCTCAGCTGAACTCCCAGCCCACCCCCTAGAGGGAGAGGGGGAGAGGGAGGGGAGAGCCCTGGATATCTGGCCAGGGTGCCCACAGACTGACAGATAAACTGCGCCCCTTTACTGCTCCTGGCGGTAATAAAATCAGGGGCTCCTCAGTCTTTTTCTGTTGCTAACAGAATTAGAAAATAAAAATAAATCCCAAACATACATTCCCCTCTGTGGAAAGAGAGCATCTGTTTCGTTTTGCCTAGAACAACCTTTCACCTTCAGTTTACAGCTTCCCTTCAAACAAGACTAAAAGCTGCCTCCAAACCCCTTTCAAAAAGAAACAAGGGGTCTACCAAGTGCCAGGGGGCAAAATTAATAACAACAACAATCTGTACCCCTTGCCTACCATTAACCCCTCCCTGGTGTCTCCCACTTGGAACCAGTTTGATGATCAAGCTCAGACGGCGCTTTAACTCTCCTGGTCTTAGGAGGCAAGTGCAGTAGAGATGGCCACCTCGCATTTTACGTGGACAAGTCACCCTCAGCCATGGCGTCCTGCACAGCAGACCTCTTCTTCCAGGCTGCCTGCCTTCCACAGCCACACCACAAACAAAAACAACCCTATCTGGTGACATAGCTCTAACGCCACTCTGCTGCTGCTGCTGCTGCTAAGTCGCTCCAGTCGTGTCCGACTCTGTGCAACCCCATAGACGGCAGCCCACCAGGCTCCCCCCTCCCTGGGATTCTCCAGGCAAGAACACTGGAGTGGGTTGCCATTTCATTCACCTCTCACAAAATCAAATTATGTCCCAGTTGAAGTAAGATAAAATATCCCTCCCCCACCAGCCTTCAGCAGTCGTCCTCACCCCCAGTCCCACCCATGCAGGAGCCTAGCCCCTCAACTCACAGGCTGCAGGGGCTTCCAGTTCAGTCGCCAGTTCTGGGCCAGGCCAACCACAGCATACTCCTCTTTCATCCACCCTTGTTTTTCTTTACTAAATATAACCTACCAGGCATAAACATTAATTAGAAATGAAATCCACCAGATTACAAAAACATGCCATCTGAGCAAGAGATGAAAACATGCTAAGAACTAGGTATAAGTGCAACCTTTCTCAGAAACCTTCAACTGTTATCAAATGGCTAAATTTAACTCTTGTTTTACTCATTCGAGACTTAGTAGCATTTTTCTTAAAAAAAAAAAAAGCAGTTTCTTGTTTGTTCAAAGTAAAAAAGCTGGAAAACTCTATGAACCATAAAGAATAACACACGTAACAATCACTTTCTCATACACACTCAGACAGGGTATTTCAGCAAAGCAGATCCCATGCTACTGTTAAGAGTCATTTCCCACAAAGTATTTACCAATAATAATAATAATTAAGGCAGCTATCATCTTATAAATCAAGCATTACACCCGGAGTTTTATCTGCAATTTATTTTCCACAACAACTCCAAAGGTATTATTATTGTTTCCAATCTATCAATACAGTAGCAAAGTCTCAAGGAAGTGAAATAAACTAGCAAATGGCACAGCTGGGATTTTAAATCATGACAGCCCATCTATCCACAAAATGTGTGTTTTCTGCATCCTAACCAGATCCTTTCTCTTTGTACTTAAAGACCTCCACTACGTCTACAGGGTGGAAAAAGAGCTGGCCATGACTGAAGCAATTTAGCATGCACACACTCGTGAACAGGAGTACAATTTTGAAAAGGAAGGTGTGGGCATGGTGCTTTCACAAACGAGCCCCAACACCCCCGCAGTCACTTTCATTACAACTAAGAAGTTCCTGTTCACCTGACCCGCTCCTCTCCACCCTGCCAAGGAACAGGCAGTGAGAAGGTGGTAATAACCAGGCCAGGGTCTCCCAAGTGTGTGTGTGTGTGTGTGTGTGTGCATGTGTGTTGGTTCTCTACAGCTGTTGTACCAAAGTAACACAAACTGACTAGCATCGACACCAGAAATTTCCTGCTCCACAGTTCCAGGGGCTGGAACTCTGAGACCAGGGTGTCCACAGCGGTGCTCCTCCTGGGGGCTCTCAGAGCCCATCTGCTCCCTGCCTGTCCCCTGGCTCCGGCGGTCTGTTGGTGATCTCTGGTGTGCTTCACTCGTGGAAGCAAAGCCTCATCTCTGCCTTCATCTCCGCACTGTGCTCTCTCCTGGGAGTATGTTTGTGTCCGACTTCCCCTTTTAATAAGGACATCAATCATACTGTATTAGGGCACACCCTCCCGACCCCACCTTAATCAACTACATCTGTAATGACCCTTTTTAAATAAGGTCACATTCTAAGGCACTGACAGTTAGGACTGCAGTGTATGAATCTGTGTGTGTGTGGCGGGGGGGGGGGGGACACAATTCAACTCATAACACCAAAAGAGAGAGAAAAATGCATGTGGCGGGAGGGGAGGCTGAGGGTGGAAGGGAGGGAAGAGAGGAGAGACTAAAAGGAGNGGGGGGGGGGGGGGGGGGGGGGGGGGGGGGGACACAATTCAACTCATAACACCAAAAGAGAGAGAAAAATGCATGTGGCGGGAGGGGAGGCTGAGGGTGGAAGGGAGGGAAGAGAGGAGAGACTAAAAGGAGGAAGAGCAGGGAAGGGGCAGAGAGCAGGAGAGGAGAGGACAGGCCGGGCCGGCGAGGCTGTGTGAGCTCTCTGTCAGAATGCTTCTGGAGGTTGGGTGTGGGATGGTGCTGGTGTTTCTTATGACAGGGTGCCCCTGTCACTGTGAGCAGTAGGTAAGGAACATGTTAATTGTGAACATGTTTGAACATCACTGTGCCATCTCTAGCCACCCACCCTCCACTACTGGTAGTGATTCTTGAATCATATATTGTCCCACAGAATTCTGCTGCCTTCAAGCTGGTATGGATAACTGATGGACTTTAAATACACACTGCCTTAGAGAACCTTGGGGTGATCTTACTTGTTATAACAGAATAGAAATTTCAAAAAAAAAACAAACACAACTATCTAAAATAGAAGGTAAGGTGTCCTTATCCCATGTCTCCTGCAGGGAAAAATTATGTAAATATAAGACATCATTTGCTCACCCCAGTGATGAAAGCTTGCTTCAGATAGAGCATGCATGCTGTATAGGCAAGCATACATTAAGATGGGCTTTAAATGCCATTGGAACTCACTTCTTCCACAGTTTACTTGGCATTACTATCACTGAATAAATGTGCAAATGACGTGGATGCTATTATCAACTGGTAAATTGGCAAACCACATCAGCTGAAGTGAGAAAAAGTGGTGGTAATTATTCTTAAAACCTTCAGGACTAATGAATGGGCAGAAAGGGGCAAAGGCCAGGAGGAGAGAAAAAAAAGTGCTCTGGGGTTCAGACAGGCTCCTGCGGCTGATGGTCACAAGAGGCTATGAAGCAGGTGTGACTGAGCTGGCTGAGAAAGACAGAAGGGGTTTCTCAAGATGGAGGCAAGTGAGAAGAAACCTCCCCGGAGACAGGGCAGTACAAGCAGATGAGAAGGTGAGTGCTTGGCACAGCAACAAGGGAGCACGAGCATCCAGCCTGGCTGCAGTGACTGGGCCGTCACAAAGGGCTCAGATGCCAGAGCCCCTGGCGACCAAATTTCAGAACGTATCCCAGACCCAGTTACAGAACCAAGGTGAGGATGCCCTGGAGAATTCCCTGTGGACTCTGCGCCATTGGGCTGGTAACCTAACATCCTGCAGAAACTGCGCCCACTTCAAATGCTCCCCAGGAAAACCATGGGAGCGGCCACCCGCTCTCTCCTCTACGTGGAGCCCTAAAGACAGCTGCCCCAACGCGTGTTCCCCAAAACAGAGCACCTGCAGGATGATTCCTGCCTGGAGAGACGGGAGAAGCCGAGAATCACCAGCCTCCCAACTCCCACCCACATCTAATATCTTTTTATTTTCTTCCATGTAATCAATAAACCATTCTGAGCACCTCCTCTGCATAAGGTTCTGTGTCAGGATTTGCGAGAAGGCCAAGAGGCCTCTGTCCAGAACACACGATATCCTGAATTCCACTTCACCCCTATTTCAAATTGCCCCTGCCTCTAGGCACTAGACCCCCACAAGTTTTTCAGGCACAAGCTGCTTCCAGCTTCCACACCCCCAACTCAGCGTTCTCCCCCAGGGCCTCTTTGAGACCCAAGTCATTGTCATTTCCCTGACACCTAAGGCACAGAAGGGAATGGCAACCCACTCCTGTATTCTTGCTTGGAAAATCCCATGGACAGAGAAGCCTGGCGGGCTACAGTCCATGGGAGTCACAAGGAGTCAGACATGACTTGAGCACACATGCACGACGCCTAAAACACACTTTCCCCACAAAGCCCCCAAGCATTCATGTTCTACAAGCACGTTATGAGTAGGAAAAAGTTCTTACCAACTATAGTGCCGGGAGAACCTCCCTTTACAGTTTAATAACGAGGACCAGGATGGGACATGGAATCCTAATGACCCAAAACAAAACCATCTTATGCTGAAGCCAGCAGGACTTAGTTCAGTCATACTTCCTGAATCTCCATCAAGCTTTTCACTCCAGAATCAGGTAAAACTCGATAAAAAATATAAAGCTTTTGGAACTCTCAGGAAAGCAGCAATGGCTTATGAGCTTAGAAAAGCAGAGAGACATGAAGGAATTCTCCTTGCGGGCCCAGAGGAAACCCATCCCATGGGAGGGAAGAATGTACTCTACAGAGGGCGCGACACCTGCAGAAGGGGCTGCAGCCCAGTCGGGAGGACCCCGGGGTCTGGCCTCTGTGATGCCACCCCCTGGGTGGACACTGAATTCTGGAGTGTGTGTGCAGAATGCCCTACTCATGTCCATGCCCACCTGTCAAATCCTATCTGTCTAAGGTAGGTGTGTGGTTGGCTCCCCCCCAAACCCCCTCCTCACTCCCCTGTTGGGAGATCAAACCTGTGGGGACTATGTTTCCCAGACTCCCCGGCAGCTGGTGGTCTGCATGTAAGTCAGGGCTCGCCCGCAAGCCTATGCAATGTCGGGGGAGGGAACACAGCTCCTGCTGTCATGGTGGTCACCCCAAGCCCAGCCATCACGCTGGAGCTTCTGGGTATCAGAACAGCTTCTTGTCCAAACTCTAATGCCTGGTCTACAACTTAGGGCTGAGATCCTTCAGCTTCCTGGAGAGTCCAGAAACAGCTGTGAGGCTGGCAGCTGTAGGGATCTAGAAGTCTTTCAAAAGGCTCAGTAGAGAGCCTGCCCTCCAGCCCCTCCACCAAAGCTAAAAGTACCGAATTCCCAATACTAAACCCCTTCTGCTTACCATATCTGGAGTGGATTCTGTTTCCAGCACTGACCCCTGGTGGGTAAACCATCTGGATAAACCAAGCAAACTCAAATGCCATGGAACCACAGTAGAAACACTCCTAAAAGTGCCACTATTTAATGGAGGATCACGAGGCACAAGTGACAGACTAGTCGGTCCCCAGGGCAGCTCAAGGGGAAGGCCCTGGGTGTTCTCACCTGAACTGAAAGGGAGGACAGGAGGAATGGGGGAGCATGCCTGTGGGGAGGGAGACGGGGCAAGGTACAGGCGAGAGTGTGTCAGTGTCGGTTACCTAGAGGGTGACAAACAAGGTCTGAACACTGGAGAAGTGGGGCCTGCAGCCAGACTCAAAGAGGAAAAGGCTGGAGCTGATGATGGGGCCAGCGGTAAGGAGCTGGGGGAGACTGCAGGGGCTGAGGGTCAAGGCAGCTGAAGCATCCAGTGACTGCCAGGCCCAGAGCTGGGATGCTGGGTCCGGGTGCCTGGAAGGCTCAGCAACAGGGAGAACCAACTGAGTCTGAGTGTGCTGAGATTCCTTACACTGAGGCATCCCTGCCACCAAGGGAGAGGGATGCTGCATTCTGTTAGGTGACATCACTAAGAGACCTCAAGGTCAAGAGAAGGAATGTGTGCTAATTAAAAGCCTAATCCATACTATGCTGCGCTGTGCCTAGACAGTCAGTCATGTCCCCTTTTGTGATCCCATGGACTGTGGCCGCCAGGCTCCTCTGTCCAAGGGATTCTCCAGGCAAGAATACTGGAGTGGGTTGCCATGCCTCCAGGGGATCTTCCCAACCCAGGGACTGAACTCAGGTCTCCCACATTGCAGGTAGATTCTTTATCATCTGAGCCACCAGGGAAGCCCAAGAATACTGGAGTAGGTAGTCTATCCCTTCTCCAGAGGATCTTCCTGACCCAGGAATTGAAACCAGGGTTTCCTGCATTGCAGGCGGTTTCTGTACCATCTTCCTGACCCAGGAATTGAAACCAGGGTTTCCTGCATTGCAGGCGGTTTCTGTACCAGCTGGGCTACCATGGAAGCCCCAAACTATACTGGACCAATTGATGCATCTAAAAAGCTTGAGACTGCAGCAACATTTCTAGGCAAGTTCTATTTTTTTCCCCTCATGATTCTAATCAGGGTGCTTTAAGCCAGTGCTTCTCAGGCTTGAATGTGCATTTTTCACTTGGGGACAGGGGTCCTCACTTAAATGCAGGTTCTGAGTCAGTAGATCCGGGATCCAAGATTCTGCATTTCTGGTCCGACCACACTGTGAGTAGCCAGATGTGAAGCTTTGTAAGCATCAGTCAGCATGTGAACTACTTCCAGATGCACTGCCAGGTGCCAGATGTGTCTATTCCCTATTTCACAGGTGCAGATTTCACATCAGCAAGAAGTTGAGGAACTAGCCCAGGGCCACACAGGGGTAAGGAACAACTAATCAGCCTGTTCGTTTTCTGCTTCTGTTTTCTGCTTCCCTTCACCCTACCCTGAGGCCTTTGGGACAATGTGATTTCATTTCTCTCTTCTGCGGACTCTAAAACCTGTGCCAGGGAGAGAGAGCTGGGGAGAAGAGGGGGGAGGGGAGGAAGGGCACCAGGAGCCAACTGTCACCCGGGACCAGGTGAAGGTTGTTACAGAAACAGACCCTTGCTTGCCAGCTGACCCAGGCTTGTTGGTCCCTGCCCGCCAGGATCCACGGAGGCCACTCATGGCAGAGCAATGCAAACGGCAGATAATCATAGGAAAGGATGCTCAGACTCAACGGGAGCCAAAGCAATGAAAATCAGGACAACAGTGAGCTATTACTGTCTACCCATCAGAGGGCTAACACTGACAAGGAAGCAACAACTCATGCTGGGGGGAGGGGGGACAGGTACTCTCCCCACCTGCTAATGGGAATGAGAACTATTTTGGGGAACATCTTCTGGAAGCATCTATCAAAAATAAAAACACCATACCTTTCAGCTCAGCACTTTTACTCTTTTGGGACCCTCCCCATGGGAAATAAAAGCAGTAGTTCACATATACAAGGATGTTTATGGAAGCAGCTTATGGATGTTTATAGAGAGTTATTTGCAAATAAAAAGCTGGAGACAAAGTGCATACCGATCAATAAAAGAATGGTGGAATAAAATAGAGTCCATCCCTTCTAGGGCATAAAAAGGATGAAATAAGAGGTATACTGGCTGACTTGGAGGGATTTTTCTATGAAGTACTGATGAATGAGAACAGCAGTGTACAGTGAATGCGACGACTATGGTCCCAGTTTTGTAAAACAGTTTCTTTAAAAATCTGGTACACAACTCTATGTGTGGATTTACCTGTATAATTTTTATAAGCATAAATAAAAATATGGGAAAATTCCAAGTTATTAAAATGAGTTATTTAGTGTGGAGCTCGCACAGGGAAATGGAACAAAAAACAAAACATTCAGTGCATCTCACCCTATGTCCTCCCTATGAGTGTGTGAGACAGACACACACACATACACACACATTCCCGCACTGAAGAATGATGAAGTATGAAAAGGTCACAGTTCACACTCTCCTCCATCCACGCTTCCAACTCACAAGGCGGCTAGAAGGGCAGACCTGCCACTCTGCATGCTGCTGTTTCTAGCAAACTTCTCCCGCTGCCTGCAAGGTGTGAACCTGGAAATGAAACGTTATATATTCTCCCCTCTCCCGAGAACCCATTAGAATAGCCACGAGTCACAAGAGCTCAGCTGCACACAAACGAAACTTTCCTTTTCTATAGAAAAGGCCTATCTTTTCAAGGCCCCTGTTACTATCGCCACCACTACCATCCTCCCCACCCAGAGAAATGAAGACTAAGACCAGAAGCACAGGCCCCATGTAAGCAGAGAGGCCAGTGGCCTGCTCTTTCTCTGATCCTCTTCATCCTTTGGGTAGCCTCCCAGAGCTCCGTCCTAGATTTGCTCAGTCCTTGCAGGCATCTGTTCCCAAAGGCCACCATGGAAGGCACCATCGGAGGCCAGTAGGTGTAAAGGGAAATGGTTATCTCATTCCCCACCCGGGGGGTCATTCCCCCCTCCTCATCAGAGGAACACACCATTTCCAGAGAGAGAAAATTCACCCTGCCCCGGACAACATATTTTTTTTCTGAAAACTCTGCTTTTTAATGAGTTCCTCTTTACATCATGGTGATTGTTAGCCTGTCCGAGCTTCTCCTCTCTGGTCTAAGCCCTGCCCCACCTTCCGGAGCCACAAGGAACAAGCGCATTTCCTCTCTTACATGAAGACAGGGATCATGCCCCCTGGGTTCTCTCTTATCTTGACTAAACATCCCTCGCTCTTCAGACTGGTGCTGAGCATACATCTCAGGAATTTCCTGATGGTAGCTCAAGCTGTTACTCTTCCAGTCAAGCCTGAGGATTTTGACAGACAGGATACCGGCAAAAAAACCACGTGCCCAAGCCGTCCAAAGGAATGACTCTGTACCATCTCTGGCAGAAAAAACCTGAAGGAGATACGGAGCAGGTTGGGGAGGAAGGCAATTCCAAAAGCCCTTCCAGTTCCCCAAGAGTCCTCCTCTGAAGAACGTGAAAGAAGCCCACCACTGGTGTTCCAACACAAATCACTGCAACCCAGCTTCCGGGCTCAGCCCCAAGCTTATCCCTCCAAGCTTGTCTGGTCTTGACTTACACAGGGAAGGCGCCACAGACTAAATCGGGCATGAGCAAGGCTGGAGGAACCGAGAAAGGCAATTAAGATGTATGTCCTGGAGAAGGCAATGCGCATCTTGGCTCCCTTACAGCTGCTTGCTGAAGGGCTGGGAGCAAGTGCGCTGGACATGCCAGGCTCACAGGCAGTAAGGTTTCAAAATTTCGTTCCTTGAAGGAGGAATCTTGGTAGGGTTTTAAGAGCACTGTGTTCCTTAGGGATCTGCTAGTTACCAGCTGAGCAATATCGGGCGGGCAGGTCACTTACCTGCTTAGAACCTCAGTTCTGCCTTCATTAAAAATAAAAATTGCTTCCACATAACAAAACAGAAATACAGATCCAATAAGGGGAAATTACTATGTACACTAGATTGCTGCATGACTGGCAGTTGAAAGTATCCAGTAAGAGACTGGGGAGCTAGTAACTAACATGAAACTATGGTGACTGGGTGATAACTTTTGAGCCACTTTCCTCAACAAGATGAAAAGAATGGACTAGATGGAAACTCAGTGAGCATGAAAGCTGATGACAAGCGTAAACGGGGCCCTAGCCCTGGCCCTGCACAGAGGAGGCACCTGCCACCGGGAGATGGTCTGAGGACATTCCACAGCCATCAGCTGAATGCTCCCAAGAGAGAAGGGGCCGTTTCATCCCCGCTCCCCTGGAACAATGCTGAGTCTCTTGAATGCCTCTTTTGTTCCGTGCAGCACAAAAATCACAAACATTTTTTAACTACCCTGGGTTTTTTGAGCTGTTTGTTCTTTTCTCAAAGGTCCTAAGATCACAGAAAGGCTTCCAAGAACAATAGCTGGTAACCTGCTCTGTGCAGTTGCAACAACAAGGCTGACGGTTTCTGGCTGAAGGAGAGAAGGCCGGCCGAGGGGCCCAGGCAGGACCGGTGGGGTGCAGCCCTGCCCCTGGGCTCCCCCTGGGATGGGGAGCTCCCACTGGGTCTGCAGGATTCCTGCAGGATGCCTGGGGCCCTTACTGATTTCTCCAGGATCAGATTCCAGTCAAAACTCACATGGTCTCTTTCTGCTTTCTGAAAATGAGAAGCTTAGGTTTCTACCCTATCTTCTAAGGCCTCCATCAAGGCCCCAGGAAGGGGGTGATCTGTTCCAAGAAGGGAAGAGCCTAGATGTCCAGGGAAGGGCCTCACCCCTCCCACTTTGCTGCTGCTGCTGTTCTCTCCTCTCGGGGTGTCCTCCATCCGAATACCTCTGTCACCCCTCTGCTGCCCAAATGTCCCCTCATGGACCACAGAGAAGGACAGCTTGGTAAAGAGCCTCAGACCATGCATGGAAACATGGCTCCACTACTTCCTGGTTCTAAGGCTGACCTTGAATCAGCATGTTGATGATGCGCCCATCTCAGTGTTTTCATCTGGAAAACAGGGGATTGAACAGAACTGCTGTGAGGATTCAATAACATTCTGTTGCAGGAAGGGGTACCCCTTCCAGGGCCCGAAACTGGGTTCTTGTCTAACACTCGGAAATGAATTGTCCGAGGAGGCACATGTGCTGACAAAGCAAGAGATTTTATTGGGAAAGGGTGCCTGGGTGGAGAGCAGTAGGGTAAGGAAACCCGGGAGAACTGCTCTGCAGTCTAGGGTTTTATGGTGATGGGATTAGTTTCCGGGTNCTAACACTCGGAAATGAATTGTCCGAGGAGGCACATGTGCTGACAAAGCAAGAGATTTTATTGGGAAAGGGTGCCTGGGTGGAGAGCAGTAGGGTAAGGAAACCCGGGAGAACTGCTCTGCAGTCTAGGGTTTTATGGTGATGGGATTAGTTTCCGGGTTGTCACTAGCCAGCCAATCATTCTGACTCAGAGTCCTTCCTGGTGGTGCAGGCCTTGTTCAGCCAAGAGAGAAGGATTCTGGGAGGCGGTCGGACATGTGGTGTACCCTTTTGACCTTCCTGAACTCTTCCGGTTGGTGGAGGCTTATTAGTTGTGTTCCTTACCAGAACCTCCTGTCATAAAACAACTCATGCAAATGGTTACGATGGTGCCTGGCCAGGGTGGGCGGTTTCAATCAGTATGTTTCCCCTAACAATTCCATATAGAGTGCTCAGCACAGTGCCTGGGTCCAGGATGTATACCAATAAATATTAACTGTATCATTAACTGATGAGTGACTAAGCACAGGAAGGAAGGGGCTCCCTCTAGTGCAGAGAGGAAGTGAAGGAAGTCTGGGTCCCTGCATCAGAGCAGGTACAGAGAGGCCCCCAGGACCTCCTGTTCATCTCAGCTCTGCTCCTTCACTTTCTAGGAGCCCGCACACCCTCCCCAAGACCCTGCAGAGCACAGATGCTCTGGGCATTTGCTCCTCTGCTGAATAGCCCTTGAAGGCCCCTTGGCTGCCCAGCCCAACACACTCTTCCATTTTCTCTGGTCCCTAAACCTGCTCTGGACTTTCTAACTGCTGGGGTTTGGGGCTGAGACATGTTGATCATACACCGAAAAATGACACCTCAAACTAGAAAGGCTGAAGGCCTGCAGCTGAGACTCCATGAAAAATGGGGTAGAAACCTAAGCTCCACCCCAGCTCTGCCATCAACTGACCATGAGAACTTAAACAAGGCTGCCCCATCTGCAGGCCTCAGGCTCCTCATCTATGAATAGTGAGGGCAAGACCCGGTCATTTCCAAAGGCACTTCTAGCCCTGAGATCCCTGAGAAACTCAAGACTCCTGGGCCCTTGTTTATCATCCTCTACTCCACCCCTACACTGTGCAGATCGGGAAGGGAGGCTCTCTGATCTCCCTGCTCCAGCCCCTTCTCCCCAGGCTCCAGGGGAAGGTGGAAAAACCAGCTCAATGTCTAGCCAGGAAGTAGCCCCTGGCTGAGCACCGGCAGCCAGGCCCAGCAGAGCCCACAAGAGGATGCGGAGGGCTGGCTCCTGAGGGCTGCTCCCCACTTCCCCTGAGCAGCCAGGCTCAACTGCCCTGAAGGCAAGTCCCTCCAAGGGGAGAGGGGCCTTGAAGAAGTGACAGCCGGCACTAATCACCGCAAGTTAGCAGGGGAGCTGAGAGAAGGAGGGAGGAGAGTCCTGGCACATCAACCTGCCCCACCAGCGTGACAGCCAGGGCAGCCACGCGACCTTCGGCATCACGGCGCCTGAGAAGGAAAAAAGCATCTGGTGTCCCAGCACTGCTGTGCCTGGCACTGGCTGCAGCACTCCAAGACGAGCGCTGTGCTCGCTGTGCTCAGGGCGGGGTGTGTGACACGCTGGAAAGGATGTGGGGCTAGGAGCCAGGAGGCCCGGGTACCAGCCAGGCTCTGCACGAACCAGCTGGGTAACCTTGACAGTCACTCTCCTCTGGTCTCATTTCCCTACACTGAGAAATGAAGGAGGTGGATGAGAAGATTTCCATGTTCCCATTCAGCTGTGACATTCTATAATTTTCCTAAATGGGAATGAGATCTAATCAGCTAGAATGAATTCAACCAATATTTTTAGGTATCTTTAACTTGCCAAAAAAAAAATAAGATTCTACATATTTTTTTTTTCTAAATGCTTGGGGATGCTACAGATAGAAGGAGGAGTCTATAGCAATAGATACTGCCAGCCCCCCCCACCCCGCCAGCCCGC
>SJYX01021158.1:123908-181514 GCA_006410675.1 Oreotragus oreotragus | reverse complement strand
CCCCCCATCGCACCATCGCAGCACAAGCGGCTTGCCTGAGGCCTGCCATTGGCATCCACTCCCTAGGGGCTTCTGTCAGCAAGCCCACCCACCACTCTGAGCTGGCTGACAGAACTAGAGTGGGATTAACCTGTATCAGTCTTCCCTCTTGACTGATGAGGCTTCGGGGATTCTGGGAGAGCATGAAGGCACTACTGCCTGAGTCATTAACACCTGTAACATAGCAGAGAACCCTCCCCAGAACATCTCTGGAGGCAGAAGACAAGCGAGTCCCAAGGGTTGGAAGGCCTTCATCTGAGGAAGCTCGTCTACTGAATTACTAATGAAATGCTGAATACTGCTCAAGTCTCCCATGACAGACGGGTTTTGCGAACTGATGGTTCCGAGGCCAATTAAGAAATGATTGTGGATTCCAAGGCAGTGCCACCAACAGCGAGTGTCTTAAAACATCTCCAGGATCTGCTGCAGGAAACTCGGTCAGCCGTCTCCTTGGACACGGGCGTGATAATAGTAGAGGAAGGGGTGCCCCGTGCTACAGGCTCTGGAACCGCTCCTACACCAAACCTCTGTCCTCTGACCCAGAGCATCATCAGAGCCGAGCTTACAGAGAAGTAGAGCAACATGGCCTCCCTGGGTCTCTGGACCAGCAGGTCTTGCTGAGTCTCAAGGCCTCAGCAAAGTAGGGGCCGTGTGACAACGGGATATGATTTTTAAAGTTTCAGAAAGTTACACTCAACAAAGCCAGCCCAGAGTGCGTACTCCAGAACTCCTCGGAGCCTTTACTGTGCTATGTGAATTGAGAAGAGGGGAATAAAATGTTCAGTTTCCCAAACTTATCTCCTCATGAAATCCTTTTCTCCAGACATGTTCGAGGATTGGTTTTCTGTGGAGCCAACCCTGAGCAGTGTGGCCCCAGCCCCCACAACCTTCATTACAGGTGGAAAGACTGAAGACCAGAGCGGGCACAGAGTGAGCCAGAGCCTGAGTACAGCCCTTGTGCTATGTGGTGACGCCCCAGGTGCCTGGCAGCCGCTCTGGACTACATGCCAAGGCTTTCTCCAGGGACTGACGAGAGAGCCGGGCACTGAAATGCTTCTGGGAAAACGACGGGTATGAATGCAAGCCCTAGGACTGACCTGGACGGACACGGTTTGCAGTAACAGCATGAGAGAGCTCTGGGAACTTCTGGCTTGGCACAGAACACTTTCTTCTTTTTTCCTGTTAATAATTTGCCTAGTGCTTCTGTGTCGACCTTGCTAGAATTCAAACTCTATGGGGTAGGGACCACATCTGTTTTGTTCATGAATGCAGCCCCAACCCGAGCACAAGGCCTGGCGAGCAGACAATACTCGGTAAATATCTGCTGACTGATGGACAAATGAGCACGTCTTACTATCTACTTCCAGGAACCCAAGACACTTTGATAATGAGTCCTCTTGCCTCCAGACAAAAGCCCCATGGAGAAATGGATACAGACGGCTCCTCAGCGCTGCGGGGCTGCCCCTGCTGCTTGGGGATGTGGTCAGCCAGGCTCCCACTAGAGCCGATCAGAGCACGGAAAGGGCTTGGCTCCACAAAGGCTGGAGTCAGAGCCAGCACCGAAACCACTTTTTCCAGGGATGCAAGACACATCTGTATTTCCTAACGTTACAGTGCAGGGTGAGCAAGGCAGCCATGAGTCACCTGAAGTATGTGGGAGAAAACAGATGTAGTAAGAATAAAAGGTATTCCTTGAAAGAATAAAAGGTATTCTTTCCAGCCAATTCAGGATCCATTCACTTATTACATATTTATTGAGCAATTACTCATGAGGAAAAAGAAAAAAATGAAAGGCTTGGTCTCCACCCTCAAGAAGCTCATGGCCTAGAATGAGAGAAAAAATGCATATGGAAGTAACCACAGAGCAAGGAAGGCAGTGCTGCCAGAGATACACAGAGAAACTCTTGCCCAAGAACAAGATGAAGAGCCTGATTTTGACAGAAAGCTGCAGTGACATTAAATCTGGGGCCTGAAAAAGGAGGCCTGTAGCCGCCACTCCTCCCTTTGACTAGAACAGTCCCCAGAATGTAAAGGATCGGGGAAAGGTGAGGAAAGCCTGGGCCTGGACTCCTTTCATCCCATCTTCTTCCTCTGGGGGGCTCAGCAGGTAGGACAAAGCCCAGGGCAGCTTCCTCAGGAAGCTCCATGAAGCCTCCAGATACTAGCCAATATAAAGTGCCCTGACCAGCAGGGTGCGGAAGGGACCTTCAAGGAGGTGGGGGACAGCAGAGGCCGGGGTGAGCAGAGTGGAGCTGTGGCCACTGTCCTCCAAGCTGGCCACCTGATTCAAACCTCCTGGGTGGGGAGTGAGCCCCAGGGGGAATCCAACCGCAGTGGACCCCCCAGTAGTACTGGGTGACCCCCAGGCTTCCGAATACAAATCATCTCAACAAAGAAACCTCACTGCTTTTCAACTCTATCTGAAAGAAGCTGAAATGTCCACTGGCAGAGTCTGTGGCCAGGAGTGGGGTCAGACAGGCAAGGTCCTGATGGCGCCAGTCTGGAAGCAGGGGCTGAGCCCCACGTGAGGACAGCCCCAGGAGTCAGCGGCTTCGTCCACACAAATCCATCACGACAGCAGAGCTCGATGAGACAACAGCACCCGCTGACAGGGAGAGGGGGCAGAGGGCAGACAATGGAGAGCCCTGAGCATGAACAAAACGGTCTCTTCTGAAAAGTTATGGTGAAAACAGCAGAGAGGAGGTCTAGACATAGAAATGGGGCTGCTGTTCCTTGAGGGCTTAATATAATCAATAGTTGGGCCTCCTGAGCTCAACTAAGGATGGCCTTTAATATGCCCATGCCCGCTGAGCTCCCTGAAAGGGAGAGACCCAGAGGAATACAGTGTCTGCCCAGGAACCACAGCAGTGGGCCCTGAGAGGGGCCAGGCAGAGAAGGGACATCGTGAAACGCACATGAGGGTACAGAATCTAGACTGCAGCTGGAGGCACTGGTGTGGGGACTAGCCAGGGGCCTCCCAGAGCTGGTCTCCAGCCAGGCAGGGGGCTGGCGTCTTCACCCCAGGTTCCCATGCCCCACAGATGCCTCCAGCTGAGTTTGAGCTCTCATGAGATGCTCAAGACAACTGTAGCTGAAATCCGAGCTGGCCGAGGGCATCTGACTCCACAGGCTGCTGCTGCAAAATACATTACATGGTTTGCCAAATCTATTTTTTTTCCCTTGGTCTCCAAGAAGCTAAGTGCTGACTGAATTCTCAATCAAAGCAATTAAATATCTTCTTACTTCCTCTTTCTACATAAAAAAAAAAAAACTTTTCCTTCTCTATTTTAACTTTACCAATATTTCCTTTATTAGATGCCACCTTAAAAATCTTTGCAAGTGGATGGGACCTGAGGTATACATAAATCAATAAAAACATGTGAATTAAATTTTTGATTCAAGCAACTTTTTGGCAAGCCCATGACAACCCTTGAGATTACAGAGAAAGATAGCAGGGAGGACCACAAAACCACATCTAGGAATTACTGCTCTGCAGTCAGCAAATGAAAAACGTCAAAAGTGACAAACGGCCACATCACATACCCACTCTATAAGGTTATTTTTAAATTTCTCTTCGTTGCAGAGAAGAGATGCAAGACCTTCCTTGAGCAAGCTGAGGTAGTTTTTCCTTTTCTTTTTTTAATGAGTTGCATTCCACTCCTAACTCGGGGAGGTGGAAACCCACTCCCCCTGTCAACCTAAGGCAGGGTAAGGCCCCTCCCCGCAAAGGCCTCCAGAGCTCATCTGAAGAAGCCACATCACCACTAGAGCAGTTGGGGTGGAGGGAGTAGGTGTCTGTTCATCTACACACCTTCCTGGTGCTGGGCTGGCCCACAGGTGCAGAGACACCATCTGAAGCTGGGAACACAGAGTCCAATGGGCAGTAACAGATCACAGCCCCCGTGGCGAAGGAAGGTCAGGATAAACCAGATGGGTCATTCTGCAGCCCCCTCATCCAGAGAGCCTGTCCTCCCAGATTCTGTGTGCCCAGCACCGTGTCGAGTGCTAGAGACACAAAAGTGATGAAGACACAAGTCCTGTTCTCTAGAAGGAGTTCATGGATTTACAGCAGACTTTCCAACTCTGACATGCCTCAGTTCTGTTCACCCTTGGCAAAGACCCCACAGGACAAGTGACTTCCAAAGAAGGAAGTTCGCAGGGACAGAATGTCCATTCTTGAGAAAGAGGTGATAGAGAAAAACAGACAGCCCTGAAGGGTTCCTCCTCCTTCCCTCAATCTGATCCCACCCTCTCCTCCCTGGAGAAAACACACAGTCAACAGCAAGGCCACATGTCTGTCAGCTGGGTGGACTCAGGGAGGGTTCAGCCTCTCAGAAGTCCTCATCCTGCCCTGTTCGCCTAGTGGAAAAACACTGGAAATCTGGTGGGAGGTGATTTGATTTTCTTGCCTGGTTGTGATGTAATTATGATGCTGTAAAGCACAAGGGCCAAGACACTCTCACTGGGAAACAGAAAGAGCCCTTTCATCTTCGTTGGTACCATTCTGCAAAAAGCCATCAACACCTGGTCCATTTTACAGAATGTTCTCCTTGTGACTTTCAGGACTAGGCTAAGAAATGAAAGGAGGAGGGCCTGAGAGGTAAGGGTGGAAGGAACTTGAACCACCTGTGATGCACATCACCTTCTGAAAGAGACCTTGGAAAAAGCGTCCAATACAGCTCCCTCGTAAATCTAAATGTCACAGATGAGTGCTTGAAAGGGAGGCCTTAGGAAGGCAGGGAGAGAAAAACTGAAATCTAAGCTTTTGGAAGTCTCTCAGAGTGGACAGATGATCAGAAATGAATCTGAACTGTCTCTGAAATGATCATATACATCATCAAATGCAAATGTATAATCTCCCATCACACAGAACAATGTCAGATCTGGAAGGAATCAGTAAATCCACCTCCTTAATGTACAGCTCATCAGTGAACCCAGAGTCCAGAGAAGCGCCTGGGCATGCTGGGGGCCCAGGGCCCACGGGGACCTGAGCTGTGGCGGCACATGGTCAGGCTGCTGGCTGACTCAGGGACACATAAGGTCCAGGTTTGCATGTCAGTACCGTTAGCTCAGATCCAGTGCAGCCCCCAGGAAGCAAACGACCAACCAGCGCCTGCATGTCCCCCAGTGCCTCCCGGCTCACAAACACTCACCAGAATGTCCCGTGGTGCCCTCACCCTCCTACCCAATTCTCCCTCCCTAAATCTCGCCCTCATCCCAGGCATCAGTGTTTTCACTCCTCTCCAATCTCACCTCCAGCATGCAGCCAACTTGATCTTCTGAAAATGCAAATGAAAGGAGGCCTCCCCATCCCCTCCAGGACAAAGAACAAAGACCTCTGCGTGGTTTCTAAGGGTCATGTCAGATCTTACCCTGTGCACCTGGGCGCCCCAGACTGAACTCTCACAGTTCCTTGAACCCTCCTGGCTGCTGGCCATGCAGTTCCCTTTATCTAAGATGTCCTTTCTTCTTGGCCAATCCCTACTTGTCTCCCAATAAGTCATCTTTTCCTAATGCCTTCCTTGATCACCCCTGGTTGAGTTCAGCAGCCTCTCCACGTATTTACAGAGCCCACCATCACAATACTGATCCATCAGATGCTTACATGAATGTCTCCTCCAGTGTACTACAAGCTCCTTGATGGGGAAAACTTTTATTTCTGTCTCTTCAGATCCTAAAACACTGGCACATGATAAATGTTTGCAGTGAAATAATGAGTGACTGAATGCCTGAATGAATGAATGAGCGAGAGGAACCACCAGCACTAAGAGATTAGTCGAGTTGTGTTGCCCCAGTGGCCAACAAAGAAATCCAAATGTAAGCTGAGTCACCTTAATTCTCTTGGAAAGTAAAAGGGCAGCTCAATCATAAAAATAAAATTAAAATTTTCATCTTTAAAAAAGGATGCTATACAGATTTGTCAGTTACTGTGAGGAAAGGTGGTAGGCTATAGGCAGACAGGGAGAGCATCAAAAGATGTCTCCTTCCTTGAAAAACAGAGTGTAGCACATACATTGACATTTACATTTAAATTGTAGCAGTATATCTACTCCCAGCCTTATTTTTTTGACAACAGTTTTATCAACATATAATTCACATACCACGGAATCCATCCATTTAAAGTACAAAATTCAGTGTTCCTTAGTATATTTACAGAGTTGTGCAGCTATTGCCACAATCAATTCTAGACCATTTTCCTCATCACCTCAAAGAGAAACCGGGACCCTTTAGCTATCACTCCCACAAACCTCCCAAACCCAACCACCTCAGCCTTAAGCAGTCACTCTGGCCTATTCTGGACCCATCATACAATTGGATGCATATAAGATGTGCTCTTTTGTACTGGCTTCTTTCATCAAGCATAATGTTTTCATTTCATCCACGTTGTAGCATGTGTCAACATCTCATTCCTTTCTGTGGCCAAACAATATTCCCCAATAGGGAGGTATTACATCTTATTTATACATCATCTGTTGATGGACATTAGAGTTGCTTCCACCTCGTGCCGCTCAGGAACAGTGCTGCTATGAGCTCTCATGGACAAGTTTTTGAGTGCACATATATTTTCAGTTTCTTGAGCACATATACAGGAGTAGAATGGTTGAGTTATATGGTAATTATATTTAAGTTTTTGAGGAACATCCCGGCTGTTTTCCAAAGTGACTGCACCATTTTATGCTCCCATCAGCAATGTGTGACGGTTCCAATTTCTCCACATCCTTGCCAGCACTTGTCATTGCCTGCTTTTTTCATTAGAGCCATCTAGTAGGTGTGTAGTGGTATCTCACTGTGGTTCTGGTTTCCATTTCCCTGATGACTACTGATGGCGAGCATCTTCTCTTGTGCTTTTGACCACGTGTATATCTCTCCTGCCTTTTTGCCAGGCTCAGCAAATACTCAGTGTAATGCACTTTTCCCAGGAGCTCCTGCTAGATCTCCGGGTTCCTGTCTGAGAACAGTGGGTACAGCTCCAGCAGCCCCTCAATGGGAAGCACTCACCCAGCAGCACCTTTAGAGATGACTCTGGAGCTGACTTTGAAATGACAAGGGTTCCACTCAATAGATGGGACCGTGAAGCCTGTTGTCTTCTAGAAACTGCCAGGAGGGGCTGGGCTAGGCGTGAACGTTACAGAGATGAGTAAGGGTAGAACTTACTTGCTTTCAAAAATTTTACAGTTGTGCTGTGGTCACATCAAAGCCATAAGCAAAGAGCTTCAGGAGCAAAGGGAAAGGAAGACCTCAACTCAGGGATAATGCAGTGATCAGGGCATGCTTCATGGAAGTAGGTATGCCTGAGCTCAGCTTACAAAACAAGTAGTATTTCAACAGCTGGAGCCAGGGAGGGGCATGCCATACCGAGGACAGGCATGTGTAAAGTCTCGGAGGGGAAGGAGAACAGAGACAACAGGCAATCTGCAGGGGCTGGACTCAGGCCAGCACCTTTGAAACTCTAAACAGCTGCACCCAGACCCACACACAGCTCCCTGAGCAGGCAGCTTCAGGGAAGGGCGCAGGGAGAGGAGGGAAACGGGTCTAAAGAGCAGTCAAAGCGAGATCAAAAGGGGCCTTCACACCATACTGTATGCGGCTTTGTCCTGCAAGTCACAAGGAAGGAAGGTGGGCAGGGCCCCATGGGGGCAGGATCCAGGGGTCTGTGCAGCTCAGGACCTGCAAATGCAATGCCAGTCAAGGTCTGCAGGCAGGAACACTCAGGCGCCTCTCTCCAAGATGCCATCCGGCCCCCCTCCCCTGCCGCCTGCTCTCAGAAATGAGTCACAGAAATGTCCTCTCTCATGGTGACCTGTTCCTCCTCCACTGGTGGGAGCAGCAGCCTTTCTCCTGGCACAAACATCCTACCTGCCAAAGCTCTGACCCCCATGTGGCTCAATCACCCCAGAATCAGAACCCAAACCAGTTGGAGAAGGTCTCTCCCACCCCCTTCTCCACTCCTTTCTAAACACACACGGTCATGGCCCATGAAAGGGCCATGCAGGCCACTGCCAGCAAGACACGAGCTCTGGCTTGATCTCCCACTATGCAGGCGGGTTTTTCAGTCCTAGGCCCACATTCCCATCAGCACCTTGCAAGCAAGGGCAGGCTTTCGCTTTGCAGCTAGCCATCCTGGAGCAAATCAGATATAAAACATTTGGCTTGCTCTCACATGGCTATTTCTGCCACTGCAGCAAAATGCACTCATCAGCAATCATGAAGAATGGCTTGGAATCTGCTGCAGCAGGAAAATGCGACTCCTGAAAGCCCCACTCTACGCATACGACACTCTCCCCACTCTCTTTCCTCCCCATGGTTCTAAGTCAACGAGGTAGTGATGGTTCAAAGTGAGAGGTGAGAACCTGCTTCTGAAAAGACTGTTCTCAGAGCCTGAGCTGGGCAGGGCTGGGCGGGCAGAGCAGTAGATAGGTGACAAAATTCTACAGTAAGTGTTCTCAGGGGGCCAGCATAGAGGGCTAATTTCACCGCAAAGGATGCAATGCAATGATGTAGTAAAAAGAACGCCAGATTATGCTCAAAGCCAGGTGCTTCCATTTTCTAGTTTTGTGATCTTGGGTAGATTCTATAAGTTGGGGATACTGTCTCTCCTGGTCCTCCCTAAGGGGCTCAGTGAGTATATGTGGTGATAAAGTCCAGGCAAGTGGGCAGCACCCGGGAGGGCCAACAGGAAGATGGGGAAACCAGCCAGCCAGGACCTCAGTCCTGAAGAAGGAAGGACCCAACAGGGCTGAGGCAGCTGGAACTCAGACACGGGGCCCAAGGTGGGAGCTTCTGAGCCGGAGGCGACAGGCCAAAGGCCTGCCTGGTGCAGTTGTGGGGCCGTGTCTGCACCCTGAGCCGGCAGGACCAGTGTCAGAGGGGTCAGGGCTGTGCTGGGAGGGCTGCGCAGGCTCATCACGTGGCCCCCGGGCCAGCCTCAGCAAGCGGATGAGCACAGATGCAAACATTAGAGGCCTTCAAAACTGGCTGCCTTCAACTTCCCTTCCCTCTTATGCAGCCCCTGGGCTCCTCCCTCTGCCTCAGCCCTAAACCCAGCCCTGCCCCTTCCCTCACGTCTGGCTGCTCCTGCTGCTGAAAACTTTCTACAGTCAGCTCAGGACCTCTTCCCCACCTTCCAAGTCCTCAACCTCACCACCCCCAAGGGCAGCTGGCCTACATCTGACCCCTTTCCCGGTGCTGCCTTGACAGAGCCCCAGACACCAGCAATCCACTTCATTCTTCTTTCAACTTTAAGGAACAGTTATTAATCGAACAGGGCTTCTCAGGTGGTTCACTGGTAAAGAATCCACCTGCCAATCCAAGAGACATGGGTTCAATGTCTGCGGCCGCTGCTAACTCACTGCAGTCATGTCCAACTCTGTGCGACCCCACAGACGGCAGCCCACCAGGCTCCCCCATTCCTGGGATCCTCCAGGCAAGAACACTGGAGTGGGTTGCCATTTCCTTCTCCAATGCATGAAAGTGAAAAGTGAAAAGTGAAATTGAAGTTGCTCAGTCGTGTCCGACTCCTAGAGACCCCATGGACTGCAGCCTACAAGGCTCCTCTGTCCATGGGATTCACCAGGCAAGAGTACCAGAGTGGGGTACCATTGCCTTCTCCTCAATGCCTGCAAGATCCCCGGAGAAGGGAATGGCAACCCACTCCAGCATTCTTGCTTGGACAATCCTATGGACTTAAGAGCCTGGTGGGCTACATTTAACGGGATCACAGAGAGTCGGACATGAACTGAACGACTGAATAACAGCAACTAATCAAACCACAGCCCAAAGGTGACCACACACTCCAGGGTCAGGGTGTCAGACCAAGCCTAGGGCTCAACCCTGGGGCCCCAGGGAAGGGGACAACCTCCCCCATAGTTCAGCAAGGGGGCAGCTGTAAAACCTGGATGCCGGGCAGCTGACTCTTGGGGGCATACAGTCAGTGCCTGTCTCAACTCCTGTCTAAACAGACCCAACAGCACCAGACACGACCTTTCCTTGTCATCCTCCCAGAAACACTGATCCCCTTGCATGTGGCTAACATAATGAATCATCTTCAGGAGAGCATTCCTTCTATACAGGATGGACAGTCAAAAGGCCACCACCACCACGCCCCCACCCAGGGCCCATAAGTGCCAGTGCACACACGCAGGGAACAAGGGCAGTGATTGGGGCAATGCCAACCTCATTTACAGGCTGCAACACCCTGGGCATGACCTTTGCCTTTCCTGGCCTCTATTCTCTCACCTGTAAAACAGAGACAGAAACAGTACTGACCTCAGGGAGCTGGGAAAGTTAAACACCTAAGCATTTTGCATGGTGCCTGGTACATGACACGCATTAAGTATGAATTATTGCTATTACATGGTATGTTTCTGGTCACCATGAATTTAAGCTGCAACAGAGGAAAGTGGAGTTTGGGAGGTATGAATGACATTGGTGTTCACTGGAGAGATGATGTATAGCCTTCCTGATGTACCAAATCAGTGCAGAAGAGCCGGAAAGTGACGCCACACTTCCGTTCTTCCCTGCCTTGGAGGTTTGCAGCTGACACCACCACTCAGGAGATCCCGATGAAGCTGGAGGCTTCAAGTCTAGTAATAAAATAATCTTTCAGAGATTTAAGGTTTCCGCAGATTTTCTAAAAACTCTGTGAGACACACAACATGACTCTCACTTTGCCACTGTGGAAAGTGAAGGAAGACAATGCAGTGTGCTTGATTCCACACACAATCCTCTATCGAAACTATATGTTCTGACAAACTGGATCTGCTCATTTAACAGAAGCAGAAGTAGCTACCGAATCCTCCAGTTAATTGAGTTCTAGAAAAATAGAATCATATAGCATCTTTCCAGAAAGGCCTTTTTTTGGGGTGGAGGTGATGGGCAGGTGTTCACACCAGCATGGTCTCTGGAGCCTGGTGGAACAAGGACGATGAAGACAAGGAATAAGGGAGACTAAGGAGCCTGAAATGGGGAGAGAGAGGCAGCTGAAGCTTGAAATGTACCTCCTGCCAAATGCAAAGGTGGCTGCCAGGCAGTGATGCGGAGTGGAACACGAACGTTTCCTGCACGACCCAGAGTCACAGCAGCTACGTCTGCAGGTGGACAGCTTTGCCAGCTCTGTGGAGGGAGAGGAAGGGTGGGACCTTTCTCACAAAGCAGGAAGAAGAGGAAATGTTGGTGCGTCCAATAGGCACCCGACAGAGACCATCTGGAGAAACCGTCCCGTGAGAGATGGCATCTACCTGGCTCAGAAAGAGCGTGTTGGTCCAGAGAAAACCAGATTTTTCAGCCCCTCAAATGATAATGATCCATATTTTAATCACCTCTGCTGGAAGAACCACCACTAGGAGATGATCTGGTGTTTAAAGCCTCTAGGATGCATTTTCCTGGTGAACTATCACCACATGTTGACTGCATATTTGATATGACTGCTTTACTTACTTACAAATACTCACAGAGCCTCTTATACCAGGCGCTGTACTAGGCACTGGGCAAACATGAACTTGTTCAGTGCTCACAGCCCTGCCCCTACCCACAAGGCAGGCACCGTTTTGCTGATGATGCTCCCAGGCACAGTGAGGTCAAGCGGCCAGTTCAAGGTCACAGAGACAGCAAGTGGCAGAGCCAGGATTCAGACCCAGTCCAGCTTGTGCCCTTAACTTCTCCACTCTGCCCCCTTGTTAGCATCCCCTCAGGCCAGTTTTGAGAGGAAGGAAGTACCCCGGCTTCCCCAACCCTAGAGGCCGGGCCCTTCCGCTCTGCAGATGCTGGGCTCCCCTGCGCCCAGGACCTCCTAGAAGGCCAGACACCCGGCCCTGAGAGTCAGGACAACGGCCCTGCACCAGAACCCGGTGTGTGTGTGAAGCTCAAGCTTTTCAAAGCCTCTAGAGGCCGGATGTAGACCAGAGACGTCTAGGGGCTCAGTCTATTTTTATCCCAGTATAAAATTTAAGCTAATGTTTAGGTGATGACAGAGGCAGTATGGTCTCAAAGCTGCTCAGGAGAAATCCCCCACAGCTGTGACTAATGCCCCATGGCCATGGGATCCAGCTGTCAGGAAGCTCCAGGGAGCAGAGGCCCTCGAGTAGTATTTGCATGTAACCAACACACATCCTCCCTTATACTTTAAATCATCTCTAGATTACTTACTATACCAAACACAATGTAAATACTATGTAAATAGCCATAAAGTTTCAAAACGCAAACCTTGAACTTGCTGCATATGGGCAACACAAAAGATGATTCAGAGGAAATGAGAGCTTCTCTGAATATCTGAAGGACTTCTGTGGGGACGAATACATACAGACACACACAACACATATACAAACACATCTTCATGTGGCCCCAGAATACAGAAGTGAGGACAAGAGATGGAAACTACAGGGAAGCAGATTTTTTTAAATTTAATATATAGCAAAACGTTCCTATGAATTTAGCCAACAATAAAATAATGGGCTGCTTTGGAAGTGGCAAGTTCCCCATCATGGGAGGTAATCAAGCTGAGACCTAATAAGTCAGGCATGCTCCACAGGGAATTTAAAAGATGCCCCCAAATGTTTCTTCTATGCCTGAGACTCTCTGATTATTTTAACAGAGTCTATAATTGTCTGTTCGAATCAGGAAAGTCACTTCAATTCATCCTTCTCAGTTTATAAGAGAGGAACCTAGGACAAATACAGAGGAAGTGACTTGACTCGAGCCACTCAAGGCTTTCTGCATCCCTTCATCCAATAATCACTCAGTGGGATGAGGCAGGAGTGTTAAGCGCGATAGAGAGTGCAAGAGCAGCAAGGAGATAGGCGGGAAGGAGGGAAAGCACAGGTGGTTTCAATTTCCAAGAACCAATGACATGCTGAACACCTCCGCACCTAGGCTGGCTCAGCACACAGACCCCAGGGCTCAGGGCTCATGGCGAAGGCACCATAGCAGAAACAAGATGCTCTTGCAGTAAAGAGCGGGATGGGATTTCTTTAAGTTAATGGATAGATACTGAAACTCACCAAAGACACCCACAGTTAATCTTTCCTATCACTTTAGATGGGTTGTGGATAAGAAAAGGATGGATGAGGTCAGGAGAGGAAAGAAAGAAGAAAGGAAAATGCTCTAAAGCTTCCCAAACAGTAAGAGAAATTTAATCCAAGTCAAGCTGCAGATTATCATGAAAATGAAGCTCAGGCCTTCTAATTATTCAAAATACTCCCTCTCTGGTATAAACGCTATGAGTGGCCTGCCTGGNTGCTCTAAAGCTTCCCAAACAGTAAGAGAAATTTAATCCAAGTCAAGCTGCAGATTATCATGAAAATGAAGCTCAGGCCTTCTAATTATTCAAAATACTCCCTCTCTGGTATAAACGCTATGAGTGGCCTGCCTGGACACAATTCACACTAAAACCTATACCACTGAGATTCCCCCAAAATGAAAAATCCCAAGAAACAGACTGAGAGCAGCCATCCACAAGACTCTATAATTACACACTCATCACAGCACCCATCACCAGGGATCTCACTGTGCTGTGAAGGAAAATGATAAAACCATTTTTGCTGGAGGGATCTGTACAGGTCGGAGCAGAAATCCAGGCTTTGCCAGATACAACTGTGGATAGAGGTGGGAGGGCAGTTTGCACGGGGTTCAAACACTAAGGAACTCTAAAACATTCTAACGGAAAGACAGTGACTGTCTTTAACATGCAAGTCAGTACAGTCTTTCCTGGGTATCTGTGAGGAGTTGGTGCCAGGACCTCCTAGAAATACAAAATCTGTGGATGCTCAAGTTCTTCATAGAAACTGAAGTAGTATTTGCATATAACCGACATATATCCTCCCATATACTTTAAATCATCTCTAGATTACCAACATACCAAACATGATGTAAACACTATGTAAATAGTTGTAAATACAATGTAAATAGTTGCCAGTATGTGGCAAATTCAAGTTTTGCTTTTGAGAATTTCTGGGGGTTTTTTGACCTGTGGTTGGCTGAATCATTCTTGTGGAACCTGGGGCTACATGTAGCTGGAGGGACAGGGTAATTGTATATGCTGTAAATCCCGAAAAGGCTGGAGGGGCTGGGCATGAGGCTGCAAAACCTCTCCAGATCCTCCGCCTCACAATTCACTACATAGAGGGCAAGAGCCAAGAACCATCAACCTGGACCTCAAGCACAGAGCAGAGGGGCCTGAGTTCTATTCCTGACCAAGTGACTGAGTGACCCGAGGCAAATCTATTGTGTGTTAGGCTCTCAGTCATGTCCAGCTCTTTGCAACCCCTGGGACTACAGCCTGCCAGATTCCTGTCTGTGGGATTTTCCCAGCAAGAATACTGGAGTGGGTTGTCATTCCCTTCTTCAGGGGATCTTCCCAACACAGGAATGGAACCCTGGTCTCCCACATTGCAGGCAGATTTCTTTACACAGTCCATCCCCAAATCAGTTTCTTTGCAAAACTGGCATAAACTATCTGCCTTCCTACTTTGCTGAATTAGTATAAGGAAGAGATACGAACTTGTTGGAGAAGGAAATGGCAACCCACTCCAGTATTCTTGCCTGGAGAATCCCAGGGATGGGGGAGCCTGGTGGGATGCCATCTATGGGGTCACACAGAGTCGGACACGACTGAAGTGACTTAGCAGCAGCAGCAGCAGCAGCAGAGATACGAACCTAATCTGGAAACAGCTGAACCCTGCTCAAGACTAGAGGACTGCAGGGCCGTTCCAACCACCTTGGCAGGCGCCAAGAAGCTGCAGCGGGAAGCTCACAGCACAACCTGAGTTGCTGGTAAGGTGATGGCACGTTTGTCTAAGTGCTGAGATGAGAAAGGACCAAGCGGAGACCCGAGGCAGTAAAGAGCTTATTCTCTGCCTCTGGAACAAAAGTGGTGTGAGATGGTCAGACCATCACGTGAGTCTGGATGTAGAAGACAGGTTCTCAAACTGAGACATGACCCCAGGGAGCAAGTATGTAGAAGGAGGTGGACAGACTTCAAGTTGGTCAAGTCCCATAAGCTCAGGCTTTGCTTCATGGTTATGCCAGACCACAGTGCCCACGAACCACAGAGACCACGCTTGCATCTGCCATCTTGCCTCCTTTAGGGGCACCAGGGTCAACTGGCACGCAGGGATAAGCATACAACAAGGAGAAGCTTGAAATGCTTTAATACTGGTACCTCAAAAAACCCTTGACACTGTATGCTGTGAGCTATTTTCAGTCTGAAATGTTCAAAACACAGATGGCTGCTCACAGTCAGCTCCAACCTGGCCAGTTTCTGCCCCTTTTCCACTGGGCTTTCCACACTGGTCTTCTGGCCCATGGACAAGAAAAGTAAAGTCATGTTTTTCATTCTGGCCAAGGGCATGCAACTAGCTTGGAACCTCAAAGGCTGTGAAGGGAAAAGGGCCAGTGGCAGCTTCATGTCAGGCAGGATGCAGTCTCTTCCTGCACGGCCTACTGCCCTTCCAAGCCCAGACAAAGTCCTTCTGGCTTCAAAAGGCGGCCCCACCTCCCACCCTCAGCAGCCCCTCTGAGCTCTGGGGACACTGCTGACTACTGACTAGCACCAAGGAAAGGTGTGGATTGTGTAGGACGGGGTGGGGGAAGAGGGGAAAGCAAGTCTTTCACGGAGGGCCTCTGCACCTGGAGTTGTGTGATGTGAATATGACATCACTTCATTCTAAACTATTCACTGAGCACCCACAGCACTAGGCCAGTGATGCTTTTATCTGCATTGCCACAGGTGAATCACGTAGGTCAAATATGCCATGGTGCAGGGAGCAGAAATAACTTTATAGGGAATAAGTTGGGCATATCCCCATTTCACAGATGAGGAAACCGAGGCTTGAAAAGGTTTTAATATATTATGCAAAGTTATATAAGTTGTGAGTGGTAGACCCAGCAGTCTACCCAGCTCTGTCTAACTTTGAGGTCAGATAATTTCCCAACATTCTAATCTATGTTCACAATGCAATGAGAGTATGTATATTCCCAGAAAATCAAGTGATTTGGTTTTATTCCTATGGCTAAAGTTCAGTCCCCTTGACTTCCTCTTGATCATTCACATCATTATTTGAAAATAATAACCAAGTCTTAAAACTCCAGGTTGCTCTCAGAGAACCAGAGTTGGATAATGGCTCGAGATCTGGTTTCAGTTCAAGGCTTCCCAACTGTACTTGTGAGACTGGGAGAGAGGATGGTAATGTTTTTGTTAATGTTTTATCAGCCAAGTGCCCTGTCCTCAGAGTTCACAGCCTTGTCGGGACACACACACAGGAAGCATCTGGCTGCCGAGTTATGAGCTGTTGCTCATAACTCAGGGCTGCTAGTGCTGAGTGGGAGTTACAGCCAGGAGCAAGCAGGCCCTCGGGGGCTCTCTGGAAATGGGGGTCTCAAAGGATAAGCAGGGCAAACAGAAGAGCAGGATGGAGGGAGAGCATGCTAGGCGGAGGGAACAGCATCCCCAAAGGTCACACACGAGGTGAGCACCTGTCTGGGAGACAGTGTGGGGTCAGGGCTCCTCTGCAAAAGGTACAGGGAACAGGTCGGGGGGGCAGGGGAAGGAGGGAAGGGCCAGGCCAAGAAGGTCCCCGGGTGGCGGGTTAAGGAGTGGGGACTTTAGAATTAGCACAGCGCCTGGCATACAGTAGGACAGTTTGCGAGAGTGAAGTCATCTGTTACCCAGGGACGGTGGAGGACAGGGATGCGACAGGCTGTCCTTGGCTGCAGAACACGCAGCTGTCGGTGAGTCAAAAGACTGTGTCCAGCGTGAAATGAAACTGAAAGTCAAGTGGACAGTCTGGCTAAGGAGCTTCTAATAGGCAGAAAGTGGTGTGAAGCAAGGCAGAGGGGACCAGGGCCTTCAGAGCAGCAGGAAGGAAGCAAGGAAGGAAGGAGGCAACCTCTGAGTTATGGGAATGCAACCACAGATCATTTCCTAGAGTGCTCAGCCCCTCAGAGGCAGTGGGGGCCAGCCATCCACACTGCACTCTCTTGAGGGTAGGGCGTGTGGCTTGCCCACTGAGCCTGGTGTGGGGCAGGCCCTCAACCGATACTTGTGGAATCCTTCAGAGCTAAACTATTATCACCAGGTTGGCGTGGATAAGCTCAGATATCCAAGGATAAGAGGACAGGAGCCACCTCCTAAAAATACACCAAGACAGAAATGCCCAGCTTGTTTGAACTGTCTAAGGTCTTCATCCTGGGTGACTCCAGGGCCAGGCCTGTGAAATCCACAGTCTGAGTGTCCATCCCTCCCCAGCTCCCAGAGTTTGCCTTCACCTACAGCCCGACCTGTTTCTCCCAGACCAGGACCCTCTCAGCTTCTGCTGACTCTGCTCCAGACAGAATACCAGCCCACCCAGGAGACAGAAGGTGGCATTTCCTGAGCCCTCCACCCTCACCTCAGGAGACAAGCCCCGCGACCCCCATCTTGAGGCCCTCTGGAGTACACAGAAGCACAGGGGCAGCCTTTTCCAGTCACAGGCTGAAAGCGAGCAGCCCTGGTGGAATTCTGATGTGCAACGGGTAGGCACTAAAAGCAGTTCTTGGGAAGTTTCAAGACTAGTCAAAAATCAACAGTGAAAACAAAGCATCTACACTTTTCAGAGGCAGCCACCTCACCTTCATATTTTTCTTTTGACTTTTTCCACGTGGAATTATGGCCAAATCCCTGTGGACAGAGGAGGCTACTGGGCCTCAGTCCATGGGACTGCAAAGGTCAGACACGACCTAGCGACTAAAGCACCACCACCGCCTGCACATCCAGTGGTCAGTTCTCAAGTCAGGGACTACATAGTTTGAGCCCAGCCAACATAGACGCCCAATCCCCCCATTCAACAAAACCCAACCACAGGTCCCACACTGACACAGAAAGCCAGGAGCGGTGGGGGGCGGAGGCGCCTGGTAAGATTCAGAGGGAAGAGCTGCCTTCACCCTGCACCCTGCAAGTCCAGTCAAAAGCCAAATTCTGGACCCCAGCACTGCCCAACATCCCCTTCCTGGTCCTAACAGATGATGAATCCCTGTGCAATGCCAAGCTCAGCAGTATTTCTGACCCCGAATACCTCAGGCTCTCACAGCTTTCTTCCCCTGCCTCATCCCTGACCCAGCCTTTGTCCTTCCATCCTTCCCTGCTCTGCTGCCTTGAGCTGAGGGTAATTACACACCCTTGGGTGGCCCAGGACAGGTCTGGTTCACCCTTGTGGTCCTGGCATAATTATTAACAGCATCCCCTCTTTGCTCGCTAAGTGTTCCAGTTTAAACAATCATTTAATGGTAAAGTTAAATGGTCACCCCACCCACACCGCACTTCCTCTAGGACTATTTCTCACGATGTTTATCTTTAATTACAACAGGCGGCCAGATCTAGAAAGTGGAGACTAATCCAGGCTCCATCCAGCTTCCTCTCCTTCTTCCCTTTAAATCTGACCACCCCCCATCTTGTTGTGGAAGAACTTATTTAAGCTAGCAAAGACACCAGCAGGCATTCTACAGACAGTCCCAAGATTCAGGTGTACCCAAGCCTGGCTCTAAGGTTTCTGTTCAGGTCAGTCGCTCAGTCATGTCCGACTCTTTGCAACCCCATGAATTGCAGCACGCCAGGCCTCCCTGTCCATCACCAACTCCCGGAGTCCACCCAAACCCATGTCCATCGAGTTGGTAATGCCATCCAGCCATCTCAACCTCTGTCGTCCCCTTCTCCTCCTGCCTTCAATCTTTCCCAGCATCAGGGTCTTTTCCAATGAGTCAGCACTTCGCATCAGGTGGCCAAAGTACTGGAGTTTCAGCTTCAGCATCAGTCCTTCCAATGAACACCCAGGACTGATCTCCTTTAGGCTGGACTGGTTGGATCTCCTTGCAGTCCAAGGGACTCTCAAGAGTCTTCTCCAACACCACAGTTCAAAAGCATCAATTCTTTGGTGCTCAGCTTTCTTTATAGTCCAACTCTCACATCCATACATGACTACTGGAAAAACCATAGCCTTGACTAGACCGAACTTTGTTGACAAAGCAATGTCTCTGCTTTTCAATATGCTATATAGGTTGGTCATAACTTTCCTTCCAAGGAGTAAGCGTCTAATTTCATGGCTGCAATCACCATCTGTTTCTGTTAGTCAACTGAAAAAGGAGGGCATCTAAATAGTTGTACAGAAGGGGAAACCAATCTATTGTCCAGGAAAAATAGGGCTGTTTGACTTCAGATGGGCCATGAGGGAGGTCACTCTGCGTGTGTTGACAGCATCCCAACATCCTCATTCCTATGCCTGTGCAGACAGCAAGGCCTGGGACTGGGGTGTCCACAGGCCAGCATTTCCCTGGCTTGTTCAAGAGGTAGCACTGAACAAGCAGGATGGTGGATGGAAGCTGCTGATCCAGGTATTCCACTGTCCATGACACTGTCCACTGTCACATGACTCCATGCCTCTTCCCCTTCCCTCTTGCCTTGGGCTTCTCTCCTTTCCTCCCCATCTAGACCTTTAATTTCTTAAAAGCATCTTCAAACACTGAGAGGAGTTCAAAGATTTTTCTCATATACATTAAATTTGTTGCCCATTCTGATAAATGGAAGTTGGGGAATCTTTTTATTTTCTTCCCAAATTACATTTCTGGACAAGAATTATGCTTGGCCCTGGCATTTTATGATTATGTAAGTGGGAGGTTAGTTAGAAAATCATTTGATGGAATATTGAATTACCAACAAAAATCTACTATTTCAGGTAAAGACAGAAAACATTTGAGAAAAAGTCTGAGCACCCCAAAACTGTCTGCATCCAAGGATCAGCTGATAACCAAAACCTTGGGAAGGTCCAGGCTGACTAAAAGAGGCATTCAGTCAGTTTTTTGCCTCAATGAACTTTCAGACCCAAAGTCTCAAACTGGGAGTTATTGAGCTGAATCTGGTGTACCATTTGGAGTTTTTTGGCCAGTAGACTTAATTACCACTATTTTTAAATCAGGAATTCTTATATTAACAACATAGATTTATGGCTTTTCTTGGGGAAAACAAATTCAAACACCTGGCAACACTGGGCTCATATTCATGCAAAATAAACAAGATCATCAAAAACACCAGTTGAGAACCAGGGCGTAGATGGGTGTTCCATCAACTGTCCTCCATCCTTTTGTGCCACAATCCATTTTTAAACCTTCAAAAGCTTGTATTACTTCCTGGAGGCATTTACCTGAAATTACACTGCTACAGGCTAGATCCTGAGTTCCTGAATCACAAATGATTCTTGTGCCTGTTACAAGATGTTACATTAACGAGATGATCCTTTTTGCTTTTGAGAGCCTAACCAGATGTTCTCTCTTTTTAAAATAAAAACTACTCAGTATCTGATCCCACATGTGACATGGCACGTGGACTGGAGACTGGGGCTCCTCTGCTCTGTCTATATAGGTGGCTGCCGGCACCTACACCCGCGGCTCATCCAGGTATTCCACTGTCCATGTAGGTGGCTGCCAGCACCTACACCCGCAGCTGATCCAGGTATTCCACTGTCCATGTGGGTGGCTGCCAGGATCTACACCCGCAGCTGATCCAGGTATTCCATGGTCCATGTAGGTGGCTGCCGGCACCTACACCCGCGGCTGATCCAGGTACTCCACTGTCCATGTAGGTGGCTGCCGGCACCTACACCCGCAGCTGATCCAGGTACTCCACTGTCCATGTAGGTGGCTGCCGGCACCTACACCCACGGCTGATCCAGGTACTCTACTGTCCATGTAGGTGGCTGCCGGCACCTACACCCGCAGCTGATCCAGGTATTCCATTTACCCACATCTCTCTCCCAGGTGGTGGCTGCCTGTTTCAGTCTCCTCTGCATCAACAAGGTCTCAAAGGTTCTCTATACTCCTTTCATACAAAATGTATTGCTTGCTCATCTGTATCAGGAATCCCCAACCTCTGGGATCTAATGCCTGATAAGCTGAGGTGGGGCTGATGTAATAATAATGGAAGTAAAGTGCACAATAAATGTGATGCATTTGAATCATCCCCAATCACCCCCTCCACCCCCAGTCCATGGGACAATTGTCTTTCACGAAACTGGTCCCTGGTGCCAAAAAGGTTGGGGACCACTGATCTGTATGATGCCTTTAACCTCTGAAAGCAGCTGAGAGGATGTGAGGTGTGAGCAGAGAGACGGCCCGAAGGACCAAGATCACACTGTGCTCTTTCCCAAACTCTGCTGACATCTTGGCAGGAAGGAAGAGGTGGAAGAAATGCACCACCTCTGCCTCAGCTCCAGTCATTCCTTCTAAAAACAAAATATGATTCCCCTTTACACTGTCTTCCATGTTGAGAACTGAACACCAATGAACGACAGTCACATTATTAGGAACGTGAAAATCTCATTCACTGCTGAGCCAAGTTAGAGCACTAGAATTATATTCTTTTCTTTACAGTTCCAAGTTCATGATTCTCAGATCCAATGAGATAAGATGGTCCTAGCAGTTAGGGAAGGGTTTCCCTTGCTTATACTCTGTGCAGACCCTGGGCTTCACTTATTAAGGGAGGCAGTGTTTCCTTACAGGGCCAAGGGGGATCAAGGGGAACCAGAGAAGCAGCCTAATGGACTGGCATTCACTCCACACTGTCTGATAGTAATGAAGCCCCACGAGCAGCTCCCTGACCTCACATTTCTGAAGCCCATCTGGACAGCAAGCCTCATAATGAGTGTTCACTATAGAGGCATGGACAGGTAGATTATTATATGGTTCCTTGCATCTCCTTTTACAAACGGTGATAGAAAAATCTTGAAGACAGGAATGCTGGGGATGGCTAGGTCCCTAGATCAAAGTGCTCCTATGGGCAGCTCCTGGATATGGGGGGTCAATTCTGCCCCCTCCAAACAAAAGATCATAGGAATGCTCTATGATTAACAGTTAATGGCCCGTAGTCGCCCAATGCAAGGGTGGGAGCTAAGAGTTTCATTCTAAACTCCTGTCCAGGTGAAACGCCTGATATTTCTGCAGTATCAATTCTGCAGTCAACCTCGAGGCAGAGGGCCTCAGGGCTGACTATCCATTTCAACCACCTGCAGAAATGTAGTCATGTGGCTGAAATGTGTGCCCAAGGTGGCCGTGGAGCCATACTGAAATTCCCCTCACGTGGACCCAGTCACGCCTAACTCAGCCCTTTTCACACACTGTTTGTCACAGAAAGTCCCTCTTGTACGTGTGTCACCATGAATCAGCTATGCTATTTTGCCTTTTTTCCCCAGGAAGATGCTTACAGATAAGTCTTTTTTTGCTGCCTGGATTACAAAGGAGGATTTCTCAGGAAGATGTTTATCTGGCAAAAGAAACAAGTAGTAATGCAAAGAAGGACAGTCCTCCCAGCCTGTCATCCTTTGCTGGGCCTCTGCCAAGCAGGGCCCCCAGAGGAGCCATCCAGGGTGGTGGTCCTGCCAATGAGGCTGCCAGCTTCTGGAGCACAGGGTCGAGTTTCTCCCTCCTGCTCAGCCAGGCCCACGGCCATAGCCTGCTGGGAGTTTTCTATCTGTGAACAGGGCCAGGTCCATCTAAGCATGCTTCCTGGAGGCTATACCTGCACAGCAAACTCCAGTGCCCTCCTAAGAGGCCTTTCAGAAGAAAGAAAGAAACATCACACACACACACACGCCTTAGAATTCTGACAGCAGACTGTTAAACTGAGGATGACATGGGCACGGAGTAAAGTTCCTCTAAGGCTCATCCAAGGGAAACCTCTAAACAGCAGCAGCAACTTGGAGTTTGCATTTTTGGTATTTAAGTCTTTACTGAATTCCAACCGCCACCTCCCTCACATTCTAATCTCCTTGAAAGCAGGAACCATGTGATCGACCTCATAATTCCTCAAGGCTCCTAATCTTGCGGTTCACACAGAATGAACCCAATAAAAACTGAGAATAACAATGCCACGGAGTGTCTCTAAAAAGAAAATAAAAGCGATTTCTATAAAAACACCAGCGATGGGCCTATGGACTCGTACTTAAGAACTGGTTAACACATTGTTCAGGAAGTTCCCTCTTATTAAATAATGTCTTGTATTCAGTCAAAATCTACTGTGTGCCTGGCACCTGGACTGCACACCCCAAAGTGAGCATGCAACCTGGCCCCACCCATCTGCCCTCTCATTTGCTCACTCATTCTTCCCATGACGTGTGTCAGGCACCATGCCACGGATCTTACTGATTCAGTAAGAAAGACAGAAATGAAGACAGGAATGCTGGGGATAGGACTCATACTGCCCAGGGTGACGCAAGAGCTGATGTGAGCTGTGTTTTCAGAGAAGGGAAGCCCCTCACATGGTCCCCACGAGGACCTCATCTCAGCCTGGGTGCTCAGCCTTCAGGAGCCTCCCTGACTCCATGACCTTCAGATGACATTGGATATTCACAACTTCCCCAGGGGGCACAACCATCAGAGAAGAAATAATTACATTTACAGTAACACAGTTCCACTCGGGTTTTCTGTATGCAGCTTTTTCCTTTTAAAATACATTTTCCCAATGTTGCCATTAAAAATAATAATCTTATAATATTTTTATCTCTACCACAGAGCAGGTATTTTTCTCTCCTTCTATTAGTGACTCCTGAAGGGGCTACATCACTGCTCCCAGGTTACACGGGCTCCGCAAAAGCAGTCAGCCTTGTCTTCTAACTTCCAGGGATGAAGGAATACAGGCTTTCTTCGTCAGCCACTATTTTTAAAGCTAGCAGGCTTTTCTCTCTTTACTCAGATTTAACTCTAATAGAAACTGACGGGTTCAATCTTGATTAAAAAAAAACCACAAGAACAAGAGCCAAGAAATTCATCCTCAGGTGTCAGCAGAAAGATGAAAATCTACTCTCTTTCATCTGCAAGTCCTAGCTTACTCATCCTGAAATGATGGTGGTGGCAGAGTTACCTTATAACACAGCGTTTCATGTCCGGTGAACAATGGACCGCATTTATATGGGCTGTAAAACCTTCCAGACAAGACTGCCACATTAACGTCCTGACATAAGACAATCTGGAGAGGGATGGAAAACGTCACTTGACTAGAAGTTAGAGCTGTGCCTGTCTGTTTTCCTCCCTCATATAAACTGATTTCAGGACAAGGAACTTGAAGACAAATGACACCATGAGTTCACACAACCTCTCAGCTCCAAATCCAGAAACAAGCACATGGAATTTTTTTTAAATGATAAATTTAAAATGATATTTACCAATGAAATGGTTTGCTGACTGGGTTTTCTTGAAAATAATGGGGGTGCCTGGGAAGGGGCGGTAAGAGAGGATAGATAGGGATAAAGATGAAGCAAGGTTGGCTCAGGGTTGATAATTACTAAAACTCCATGAATATTATAATACTAAAGCATCAAGGGTACTACATGATTCTGTCTACCTTTGTCTACGTTAGAAGCTTTCCAAGATAAAACAGAAAAAAAATACATATTGGGAGACTAGCAATGTTTAATACAGGAATACTGAGTTAGGGATAAGGATGGCCAAGACACACTGTTTAGTGAGTAAAGAAAGATGCACAAGGGTATATAAAGTATGAGTCCACTTACACACACACCACTGATAAATCTGTAGAAAATTTCTGGAAAAATAATCATCTTTGTATACTGCTTGAATTTTTTAGTGAAAATGTATTACTCATATTTTTTTAAATTCAAGGAATGCAGCAGGGGAGGAAAATAGTAGGGGTGAAAAATGAGACAAACATCTCCATGGACAAGAAACCACTGGAGCCAAGGGCTGGCGTCCAGAAGCAGGTAGTGGTCAGAAGTTCACTCTCAGTGGGGCACTGAAATGCCCGCCAGGCCCCCAGGCAGGCTCTCGGTGTGAAACAGGGGACAGGCGCCTGCCCCAGCGGTCTGTCCTCCTCGCGCCCCCCGCCCTTCCTCCTCTGCTGTGATCTTCTGCACACAAACCTTCCGCCTCTTTGAGCTCCTGGTTTCTGACAGAGGCACGTTAACATTTCACTCCATTATTGTGAACTCACTGTTTTCTCCTGGTAATACTGTCAGTTTCTGTTTTGCAAGTACTTTATTTTGCTTCTCCTGGAGAAGGCAATGGCAACCCACTCCAGTATTCTTGCCTGGAAAATCCCATGGACGGAGGAGCCTGGTAGGCTACAGTCCATGGGGTTGAAAAGAGTCGGACACAACTGAGCAACTTCACTTTCACTTTATAGTGCTCAAGGTATATAGTGAAAGTATAAAACCAGCCTNACTCCAGTATTCTTGCCTGGAAAATCCCATGGACGGAGGAGCCTGGTAGGCTACAGTCCATGGGGTTGAAAAGAGTCGGACACAACTGAGCAACTTCACTTTCACTTTATAGTGCTCAAGGTATATAGTGAAAGTATAAAACCAGCCTGCATAGATTCTAAATTCCTGATGGTGTTTTTCTCAGGGGAGGGAGAAGAACATAGAACCCTAGGTGCATGGAGTCCAGGAAAGAAAGTCTCCAGCCTTCTGTCTTCCATAAAGGGAGGCAGGCTTATATAGCAGGAAATTTCTCAAACATAGGAAGGGGGTACAGATGCTGTTTTTGTTGTTGTTTAGTTGCTAAGTCATGTCTGACTCTTTGCAATCCCATGGACTATAGCCTGCCAGGCTCCTCTGTCCATGGGATTTCCCAGCAAAAATAATGGAGTAGGTTGCCATTTCCTTCTCCAGGGACTCTTCCCAACTCAGGGATCGAACCTGTGTCCCCTGCAATGGCAGGCAGATTCTTTACCACTGGGCCACCCAGGAGGCCATGACAGATGCCGAGAAGCCAAAATACCAGCACTAATTATGCTAAATTATCAGTTGCTCCAGCTTTACATGTCATGAGGCAGCTGAACCTCACAGGTTAAGTGACCTCCCTAAGGTCACAGAACTAAGTGCCTGAGTGGGACTGGATAAAGTCGCTGTCACAAATAAGAAGTGCTAGTCTGTGCCAGATACACCGTCTAATTTAGCCTTCGATCAACTTCACCATATATAGTATTATACAGTATTGCTATAATCTCCAGGTCTCAGCAAAAGAAACTAAAACTCAGAGAGGTCAGGAAACTTGCCCAAGGTCACACAGCCATGAGCGGCCGAGGTGATGTCAGTCCACATCCTCCCCTCCTACTTCTGTGCTAGTCCTCACTTCCTTCCCAGCATCCCTGACAGCCCTTCTCCAGTGCTAGGAATGGGATAAAGAGGCCTGAAAATAAGTTAGATATTTTTATTTCAAGCATCTGGAAAGAGGTTAGGCTGGCACAAATACTATCAGTAAAAACCACAAGACCTAAAAACGTAGAAGAGTAGACATCATTAAAATATTAACCACAAAAGCAAATTCCTGCCTGGTGTCATTATCAGCAGTTAACAGGATTCGCCTGCTGCTTCCACCTCATGGTGGGTTTGGGCTCAAACCAGCATACGGCCAGCCAATGGAGTCAAGAATGAACCAGAAGCCCGTGGCCCCCATTAATAAGTCACCATCCAACAGCTCCTCAGGCGGCCAGCCTCAAGACAGAGTGACCGCGACCAGCGGCTGCTACCCCAGCTCCCCAACACACACACTCTCACTCACCCACTCCAGGCTCTACAGGAGCCCTGTGGCCTGAGGCTAAGCCACTGCGGGCTGCCTAGCTCCGGGGGCCTACCCAGCTTCTCAGGCCGCAGTCGGGCCCTGGCTCCTGCAGAGGGGTGGGTGAACCTCGGGCCTGGTGTCTCCTGAAGTCTCTGAAGGCTGCCCTTCACCCTCCCACCTTCCCACTGGTTTCCCGTGTCCACACCCTTTGTTCCCATTCACTCAAGGATCTTATAGAAAAGCCAGATCACTCTCCGTTGCTAAAAAGCGGGGTTCTAACACTTGAGTAGGGGCAGAACTCCCAAATGTAGAAAAAAAGAAGGGAAGAAAGGAAAGAAACCCAGCAGGATAGCCAGTTACATTTCAATTTCATATAAACAATACTTGTTTTGTGTAAGTATATCCTCTTACAATATCTGGGTTATACTTACATAAAGCAGTTGTTTGTTGTTTATCTGAAATTTATTTAACTCGGCATCCTGTATTTTAACTGGCAACCATATCTGTTGTGGGTGGGGTAGAGTAGGAGGTATACCGAACAACAAATCAGCTGGAAAGGAAAGCACAAACGGAGCTATGATGATTAAGGGTGGGAAGGAGGAAACGTTCTCTACCCAGAGTCTCTTTTACACCAGGAACTTTCATGTGTTTCATTTCATTTGAGTGTTTCAGCAATTCTGTGTATTAGACATATCTTTCCCCAGTTACAGGTGAAAACACAGAAGTTCAGAGAATCAGCTGACTTGCATAGCGTCACATGGGTGATTCGTGAAAGGCAGGACTATAATCCATGGTTTCTGAGTATAATCTGAGTCATTTCTTCTACATATGGCTGCTCTGCCAGGTGATACACCCTTACGATTTTTATAGGTTACGCACAAAGCGGGTCTAACAGTTTTCTTTACTTTCCCAATTCACTCATAAGGAAATGCTCAATGGCATCCTGGATTAACGCATATTTGAAACACAGCTATTTATGACTAGAGAGCACTAGACCCTTCTCACTTATTCCAACTAACCACACTGCCCAACTAACTAGAGTTTCCTAGCAAAGAAGAAGAGAAAGATTCAAGAAGGGAAGGACAATGTTCCACCCAAGATGACCACTGCTCCCCAGTTTTCAGATGAGGAAAGTCATGAGACATTTGACTCAACAAAATCTTACAGGGGCCCAAGAGGAAAAGGTTCCTTAATCAAAATGCTAGCATCCCATGAGACACCATTTTCTAGAAAACACAGCTGATGTGGTGCTATGTTTGGGGCGGAGTGGGGGGGGGGTTGTTTTTTTTTAAAAGCTATTTGTCAAAAGTACAGTGGGAAATACTTTCTCTTCCAGCCCCTCAATCTTTTAACATTCATGGCACACAATCAAAGGGAAACAGCCATAAAAATGACTTAATATGTGCCTTTTTTGAAGTATAGTAACTCTCGGACAAGTGACTATAAAAATAACACAGCTGAGAAGGTCTAGATTTATTTCTGCTTAGTGAATTTCCAGATCAGAATGCGCTCTGTTCATCAGCTAAGTTTGCTTTTGTGCCATTTGGTTTCTAAATTTTCCTTTCTTTGCACAGATGCTAGCAGATTCTGTTTATGATAAAACCTTGCCCACCTCACAGTCCACAGGCCAGTTCCTGGGGGAGGACCAGGTGCCTACAGAGGAAGGCAGATGGCCACGGGGGATTCCCCACCAGCTACCCCAGCCGCGACTACGGAGATGGGCCTGAAGCTGTTCTCGGGGGCCTGGCTCTGCCGGGCCTGGTTCAGGCCTTGTTTACTCCTCTGCCTTCATTCCCCCTCCCTACAAACACTCACACCCAGGCACAGACTCCAGAGTGGCAGACAATTAACACTCGATCTCTGGGACTACTGGAGCCTCCGGTTTTCTTAAGGAAGATGGCAAAAAAACCACGGCTCTCTGCCCCGTCCAGCACCAAATGCTCCCCGCCCCAGCATGAGACAGAAGGCAAGTATCAAATTACTCAGAGCCGGTGGGGACAGATCAGCACAGGGCAGTCACTGCAGACCTAGTTATCAGAGGTCTTCGGAAACGTTTCGGCTGGAAGGGGACGGAAGAGAGGAAGAGCAAGTGGAGGAATTTCATTTCTGTTGCTTCTGACAGACTGAGCCCTATAAACAGGGCATCTTCTGGACTTTATCAGCAGCCCGGCTACAGGAGTCTCCTCTGTCTCATGCCATGGTGCAGAATGCAGGGTTCTGAAGATGAGGAAAACTCAATTTCATTTTGAATCTAAAATTTTTCAAAGGTTTCCTTTGAAAAGCCTAATTAAACTGATTTTCGGTTTCACTGTTTCTGAAATCTTCACTGTACAGAAAAGATAAAGTCTGGCCAATACCATTTAAGTTAAGTGTGATCAGGTTTTCATCTGTATTACATGAGAAAAATTCCAAACCCGGGCTTAAAGTCCTCACAGCTCTAATTGCACTTAATAGTCAGCCTGGTTTAACGATCCTTGGGGCACGGGCCCTGTGTAGCAGTGAGGAATTCACCAGCTGACAAGCAACCTCAGGCTGAGCAAAGATGACTCAGAAATGGTGAGAGTTAGAGGGCTGGGATCAGAAATGCCAGGGCTGGAGGACGGTGGTCTTAGAGCGCACCTGCTCCCACCCTCAGATGGCAAGGCCAAGCATGGTCACCAAGCTGGGACCAGCACAGAGGACATCAGTCTCTCGGTTCAGTGCTCCTTCCATCTCCTCCCCTGGTTAAAACAACAACCACAGACCTAACATACGCCTTGTGTGAAGGTGAAGGAAGGGGGCGGGATGGGGTGGGGCTACACGGCTATGAGTGCAAGGGCAGGTGTTTGCCCAAAGTCTCCTCTTCCCCACCCACAGCAGAGTAAGGGGCTCTACTGACTCCAGGGCAACCTAAAAGAGGATTATGTAAGGGAAACAGCCCACCTGGCCCAGGAGTTATCGACTCACTCAGAGGCCTTGCAGGAATTTCCTGTTATGCGATCAGGGTCTTGCAAATAACTACAACCAAGCCGAGGCTGTCACTCTCCTCTAAGAGGACATGCGTGTCCCTGAGTCACTAGTTGCCCTGCGGCTCTCCAAAGACTGGGCCAGGCTCTGAGAACGCCCACTGGGAGTCAGCATGAGGGTATGCACTGAGAACCAAGGGTGGGCCAGCTCAGTCCAGTTCAGTCCAGTGGCTCGGTCGTGTCCGACTCTCTGCGACACCATGAATCACAGCATGCCAGGCCTCCCTGTCCATCACCATCTCCGCAGTTCACTCAGACTCACGTCCATTGAGTCGGTGATGCCATCCAGCCATCTCATCCTCGGTCGTCCCCTTAATGGTGATGGACAGGGAGGCCTGGCGTGCTGCAATTCATGGGGTCGCAAAGAGCCGGACACGACTGAGCTTCTGAACTGAACTGAAGAGGTTTATCCTTTAGCTCTCATATATTTGACCTATTTTGAGTTAATTTTTGTATAATGGTGTGAGGTAAGGCTCCCCCTTCAATCTTTTGCATGTGGCCCTCCAGTTGTCCCAGCACAAGTTGTTCAAAATCCATTCTTTCCCTGTTGCATTGTCTTGGCGTTCTTGTAACAGTTGACCATAGATACATGGGTTTGTTTTCCAGACTCTCAATTATGTTCTACTAACCTAGGGTCGCAAAGAGTCGGACACGACTGAGCGACTGAACTGCACTGGAAGTTTTTAAGGCTGAAAACAAGTGACACCAAAACCAGTGACAGCAATTCACATGAAAAAGGGTGCTAGCAAAGGCAGTTATGAAACCACAGAAGTATAAGGGAAAGTGCCTTCTCTGAGCTGACTTAAAAAGCAATAATATAAAATAATACATACAGAATACATTGTTAGGGCTATATAGAAATGCAATATATATTTTTTTTTTTGAAAAACCAGGGGAAAGCGCGAACGCAGTCCCCCACTACCACAAATTATGCAGTCGAGTTTCCCACATTTGGGGAAATCGCAGGGGTCAGCACATCCGGAGTGCAATGGATAAGCCTCGCCCTGGGAAAACCACCTTCGTGATCATGGTATCTCCCCTGCCAGGTAAGTATGAAATGCAATATTTTTGCCAATAACAGCATATTGGGCTGAGGAAATGACTCAGAATAGCAACTCACATCCACAGAGCAAATGAAAATATTCAGAATAACAGTGTTAAGTCATAGATTGGAAGACAATATTGTTAAAATACTGTAAAAATCCAATGCAATCCTTATAAAAATTTCAACTGCCTTTTCAGAAATGAACAAGCTGATCCTAAAATTATATGGAAATACAAGGGACTCATAGTAGCCCAATCTTCAAAAAAAAAAAAAAGTTGGGGAACTTCCTTCCTTCCTGATTATGAAAATTGCTACAAAGCAAAGTAATCAAGAATAGTTATATAGGTTCGGTTCAGTTCAGTTCAGTTCAGTCGCTCAGTCATGTCTGACTCTTTGCGACCCTAGGTTAGTAGAACATAACTGAGAGGCTGGAAACAAACCCATGTATCTATGGTCAACTGTTAACAAGAACACCAAGACAATGCAACAGGGAAAGAATGGACTTTGAACAACTTGTGTTGGAACAACTGGAGAGCCACATGCAAAAGATTGAAGGGGGAGCCTTACCTCACACCATATACAAAAATTAACTCAAAGTAGGTCAAATACATGAGAGCTAAAGGATGAACCTCTTCAGTTCAGTTCAGTTCAGTTCAGTCGCTCAGTCGCGTCCAACTCTTTGCGACCTCATGAATCGCAGCACGCCAGGCCTCCCTGTCCATCACCAACTCCTGGAGTATATAAAGAGGAAGCAGGCGGCAGGAGGCAGTTAAGAAGGGAGCTGTGGTGGCGGCGGCAACAACAGCGACGACGGTGACTGAGACGGAGGAAACAGAAGATGGCTGATTTCTTGAAAGGGCTGCCTGTCTACAACAAAAGCAATTTTAGTTGCTTCCATGCCAACTGTCTCTGCAAAGCCTCGAACCGACGTCCACCAGTCTACCTGCCCACTCAGGAGTACCCGTCTGAACAGATAATTGTGACAGAAAAAACAAACATTCTTTTGCGCTACCTACAACAGCAACGGGACAAAAAGAATGCCGCCGAGAAAGACCAGGAGCAAGTGAACCTCGAGGCCGAGAGCTGGGCGTCCCCGTGCAAGATCCCACGGATCTACAGCCAGGACTGGGACGACTGGGAGGAGGACCCTTGAAACTCACGGCCCCACTCAGACGCCTCCTGTGCTGGCTGCTTCTCGCCTGCCCGCAGGCCTGCCCACGCCCTACCGTTCACACCACTTTCAATATGATAAAGCCAATGTGTTTATTTTCCTTGTGTTTTTATTGATGTAAATTTAGCAACTTATGATTAAAGGGGATGTCAGACCCACTAGTGTGATGTTGGTAGGTGTATTTTAAAAAAAAAAAACAAATTGTTATTCGCTGCCACCACCTTCAGTTCCCCCTCCTCTTGCTCCCTAGTCCTCCTCTGGAAAACTGGAGCCTCTCTCCAAGGGTCTAGATTCTGTGCCCTGCTGCAGCTGGTCCTCATGGGTGGGGGCTCTTCTCTTGGTTCCCATCTACTGCTCCGGGTCTTCAACGCTTTGCCTTGTCACAAGTTCTGCGGGGACTTACTCTGCCCAGACCTTGTTCTGAACTTGAGTAAGTGGGAGAAGTCAGCTCTTCCCAATCTTGTTGTTCAGTCACTAAGGCACCGACTCCATGGAATGCAGCATGCCAGGCTTCCCCGTCCTTCACTATCTCCCAGAAATTGCTTAAACTCACATCCATTGAGTTGGTGATGCCATCCAGCCATCTCATCCTCTGTCATCCCCTTCTCCTCTTGCCTTCAATCTTTCCCAGCATCAGGGTCTTTTCTAATGAGTCGCTCTTTGCATCAGGTGGCCAAAGGACTGGAGCTTCAGCTTCACCATCAGTCCTTCCAATGAATTCTCAGAGTTGATTTCTTTTAGTATCCACTGGTTTGATCTCTTTGCTGTCCAAGGGACTCTCAAGAGTCTTCTCCAGCACCACAGTCTGAAAGCATCAATTTTTCGGCGCTCAGCTTTCTTTATAGTCCAACTGTCACATCCATACATGACTACTGGAAAACCCATAGCTTTGACTATACAGAACTTTGTCAGCAAAGTGATGTCTCTGCTCTTAAATACACTGTATAGGTTTGTCACAACTTTTCTTCCAAGGAGTGTGTCTTTTAATTTCGTGGCTTAGCCTTTTCATTCCTTCTGGAGCTATTTCTCCACTCTTCCCCAGTAAGACTATACAGAACTTTGTCAGCAAAGTGATGTCTCTGCTCTTAAATACACTGTATAGGTTTGTCACAACTTTTCTTCCAAGGAGTGTGTCTTTTAATTTCGTGGCTTAGCCTTTTCATTCCTTCTGGAGCTATTTCTCCACTCTTCCCCAGTAGCATATTGGGCACCTACCAACCTGGGTAGTTCATCTTTCAGTGTCCTATCTTTTTGCCTTTTCATACTGTTCATGGGGTTCTCAAGGCAAGAAGGCTGAAGGAGTTTGCCATTCCTTTCCCCAGTGGACCACGTTTTGTCATAACTCTCCACCAGGACCTGGCCATCTTGTGTGGCCAGAGCATGGCTCATAGCTTCACTGATTTACACAAGGCTGTGATCCATGTAATCATTTTGATCATTATAGTTAAGTATCATCTCCATATCTTGAAGACCTAAGTATTTTTATCAGGGACTAGTTTGGTGCACCATTTCCACCCCAATAAAAGGAGCTTTCTCATCTGGAAAAAATAAAGGTGGTGGATGGAAGGTTGACGTGAGCAGATGAAAAATTACTGGTTTTGAAAACACAGAAAAGGGACCATAATGCCAAAATGTATAGAAATAGCCTCCTACAGTCTTTCCAACAGAATAAAGAAAACAGCCCATTTCATTCTTAGAATAGTGAAAGTTTACTTTTAAACTCTGTGATCCCCTGAGCTATACAGTCGATGAAATACTCCAGGCCAGAATACTGGCGTGGGTAGTCTTTTTCCTTCTTCAGAGGATCTTCCCAGTTCAGGAATTCAACCTAGGTCTTCAGCATTGCTGGCAGATTCTTTACCAGCAGAGCCACACGGGAAGTTGAACTGAACTCTTTGAAAGTGGATGGATTAGCCCAGCAGATTTGTCTATCCACATTATATTCCTCAGTTGATACTAGAAGTCAGCTGCTGCCCTGCTTCTAAGTGAAGTGAAAGTCGCTCAGTTGTATCCAACCCTTTGCAGCCCCATGGACTGTAAATTCATGCAGGCCAGAGTTAGAGTGGAACAACCTGTCCCTTTCCAAGAGAATTTCCCAAGTTCAGTTCAATTCAGTTCACTTCAGTCGCTCAGTCGTGTCTGACTCTTTGCGACCCCATGAATCGCAGCACGCCAGGCCTCCCTGTTCATCACCATCTCCCGGAGTTCACTCAGACTCAAGTCCATCGAGTCCGTGATGCCATCCAGCCATCTCATCCTCGGTCGTCCCCTTCTCCTCCTGCCTCCAATCCCTCCCAGCATCAGAGTCTTTTCCAATGAGTCAACTCTTCGCATGAGGTGGCCAAAGTACTGGAGTTTCAGCTTTACCATCATTCCTTCCAAAGAAATCCCAGGGCTGATCTCCTTCAGAATGGACTGGTTGGATCTCCTTGCAGTCCAAGGGACTCTCAAGAGTCTTCTCCAACACCACAGTTCAAAAGCATCAATTCTTTAGCGCTCAGCTTTCTTCACAGTCCAACTTTCACATCCATACATGACCACAGGAAAAACCATAGCCTTGACTAGGCGGACCTTAGTCGGCAAAGTAATGTCTCTGCTTTTGAATATACTGTCTGNCCAGTACTTTGGCCACCTCATGCGAAGAGTTGACTCATTGGAAAAGACTCTGATGCTGGGAGGGATTGGGGGCAGGAGGAGAAGGGGACGACCGAGGATGAGATGGCTGGATGGCATCACGGACTTGATGGACGTGAGTCTGAGTGAACTCTGGGAGATGGTGATGGACAGGGAGGCCTGGCGTGCTGCGATTCATGGGGTCGCAAAGAGTCGGACACGACTGAGCGACTGAACTGAACTGAACTTTACTAGACTTGACTATTCTAGGTACTCCCCATAAGTGGAATCAGTATTGGTATCTAATGTATTAATATACTGGAATGCATTTTTAATATGGAGACAAGCCTGTTCAGTTGAGTGAAAGAGGAAAACTAAAGAGTAGATGAGTATGTTGGTTGAAATAACACACTTGGCGCTTCCTTAATAGCCCTGCCTGCGCCTTCCTCTCTTTGGGGCTCACCCTCTTTCCAGGAGCCCCGTGCACTCACTGTCTTCTGTTCCCCACTGTTACCTTGATGCTTACAGCACACCTTCCACACAACATCCCAAAGCCTAGATCTTTCCCAAACTTTCTTTTCATCAAATGTCCCCAATCTATATCCTTTCACCTCAGCCCCGAGGTGGGAGTTCTTTACCAAGATAGCTAATCAGATCAACTTATTCATAAGCCAATACCTTAACTTAACCCCACAAAAATGTAAATAATGTGTGAATCTCAAGGCTCTATAGTGAGGTCATTTAGGTAAAGTTTTTCCTTTTCTGAACCCCTTAAATTATACCTCCTAGTCAAATTCAGTCTGTGGTTCAACAGCATCTTTATCCATATAAAACAAAATAAATGATTTAGCCATGGTTATCAGGTTTACAGATCAGTTAGAGATTGCAGAAAATAGCCTTAAGTACCAGCAAACTTTCCTAGGGAACAGCGATAAAACACTTTACATCTGATCTGTAATATCCTGTACCCTGGGAGAGCTCGCCCTGCAGTGAACAAAATTGCCATTTCTGTCAGATTTCATGGTCTGTGATTCTATGATATGGAGAAATGGCCAGTATGAATTAAAATGAAATCATCAATGGCCCCACACTGACAACCTATGACAGACTTGAACCATCTCTCCCAAAAGTGCGTTCATAACTCACCCCACTTCACCATGGAGTCCACTAAAACAGTATTAAGTATATGGGAAAGTGTCCATATAAAAACATAACATAAAACACTCAAACGCACCATATTATTCTTACTGGATGCACTGTGCTATCTCAGGCTTCCCTGAGTTCAATAGTCAAAAGTCCAACTTTGACAAAAAAAAGAAGCTATACTCAGTTCCAATACAACACACTGGAAAAACACACAACTCAAGGCCTGCAGCCTCTGCTTTGTTCCCATGCAGCTCCTTTGTATGCGGAGACGGTACTGGGCTCCACACTGTCCCTGGGTCTATGGAGCCTTCCTCCCAGCTCTGATTCCACAAATTCACTTCCACTCTCCCCAAAAGCCCCCAATCTCTATCTTTCACTTACTACCCTAAACTTCTTACATATTACTGTCACTGTTGCTCAGCCACTAAGTGACCGCTTTGTGAACTCATGGACTGTAGCCTGCCAGACTCCCTTGGGGTTCTCCAGGCAAGAATACCGGAGTGGATTGCCATTCCCTTTTCCAGGGACCTTCCCAACCCAGGGACTGAACCTGCATCTCCTGCATTGGCAGGTGGATTCTTTATCACTGAACCACTAGGGAAGCCCTCTTGCATCTTTAACCAGACTCAATTTCCGTTCTCATTAGAAAAAGAAGAACATCTCCTATTGTACTTGGGAGTCTCATACTCCCCCTTAGGTTCATTTTCACTCACCATCTCACCAGACTCTTTATCTCATTTTAAGACCTGCAACCATCTTCCAGTCTCCTGAAATCCTTACCTATTTCATACCCTGATACCAAATGAATCGTCACAGAATATCAATTTATTTGTCTTAATTTCTTACTCAGAGGTGCTCAGTGAATGATTTTTTACCCATTGAACAGAGTCCAATCTTAAGCCTCATGGTTAAATGCCTCCCAAATGTCTTCAACTACACTTCCCCACCTCATCATGGTCCCTGATGACCAGGATATTTCACTCATTCTAACTCTCCATCATCCGCTTCTATCTAGGGTTGAAGACCTCCTGCTACTTCTAGCTATTAAAATTCTATGCATTCTTAAAGACCCAACCAATTATATCTTTATTGCCTAAGCTTCTCCCCCAGTTTCAGTCAGAAATATGTAGTATCTTCCTTTTCACATATTTATTCTCTAAGATTATATATCAAGTAGGTGATGGTGTCTCATGTCCAGAGTATTATAATTACTATATTTGTGTTTAATTTTTTCACATAGCCCAGCTTTTCCACATAGTTCACCTCTTGGATGTCTAATACTTCTGTGTAAATATCACAATATTAAATATAGTGTCTCACATGCAGTAGGCATTTGAAAAGTTTTCATCAGCCAACTAAATGAATGAATAAATAAGCCATCCTTGGCAACACCTTTGCTAATAATAGACTATTCTTTAAACAGTTAAAAATTTTGCTCTCTCAATGTTTTGTGGGAGGCAAGTAGTTTGGCTTCAAAAGATGTCTATACAAAAAAAAGAGTTGAGAGGTGAATGAGGCCATAATTAATTAGTTGCTATCAATGATGCAAGTTTTTGTTTTTCTAAGTACAGTACTTAGCATGGGTGAAAGAAGGGTTTTTCTCAGATAAATTAATCCACAATTATCAAGCATCACTAGCGGTAGCCACATGTGGGTACTCCTATTCCATCATAGCTAGATGCAATTGGCCAACTTCCCTGGAACAAAATTAGTATATGACCACTAAGTTTAAAATGCCAACTTAAGTCCAGGTAAAACAATAGATACAAAATTTCATAAACTATAAATGAGACAAGACCTCCACAGTCAATCTAATAAATGCTCATATAAGATTTACAGCACTCTCAAAATATTTCCTTTTTTTGCTCTAGCATACTGATAAAGGGAGGTCATTGCTAGCTCAGAAATGACTAGTTTTCTGTCTCAAAAGCATGGAAGTCTATCCATTGTGATAATACCCATTTGAAAGGAGATTTTATGAGTTGCTGCTTGTGCTGTATGGGTGAAGAACCATCTGTCTGCCATCAGAGTTGCTATGTTCAAATTACCAATGTTTCTATACATTTAAAACCCAAAAGGATGTGGAGACAAATAACATGGTTTGAGTTTTTAAAACAACCATGTGGGTAATACCCCTCCAGCAGTGTTCAGCAACGTCTGCACACTTCTAGTGTCTATAGCTTTGACACGAGTTATTCCTCCAAGCAGTTGACAATTGTCAGGTGCTGTGTTAAGTTTTAAGGATAAAAAGATGGACAAGATATGACTCTCAAGGAACTCTCAGCCTAGGCTGAGAAACTGACATGTAACTAGCATTTAGCATGAGGTCAGAGCTTTACAGGGGCTTCCCAGGTGGTGCTAGTGGTAAAGAACCCATCTGCCAATGCAGGAGATGTAAGAGATGTGGGTTTGATCCCCGGGTTGGGAAGATGCCCTGGAGGAGGTCATGGTAACCCATCCGGTATTCTTGCCTGGAGAATCCCATGGATAGAGGCGCCTGGCAGGCTTCAGTCCATGGGGTCATAAAGAGGTGGACACGGCTGAAGTGACTGAGCACAGCACAGCACAGGAGCTTAACAGAGGCATGTTCCATGTGACGGAAAGACACGAAGTAGCCCCCAGATCTGCTAGGGAAATGGAGAGAGATTCATAATACAATGTAAATGCTATGCACATAGCTGCTGCTGTGTGGCAAATTCAAGTTTAACAGCATTTTGGAACTTTTTGGACTCTTTTTCCTGACTACTTTTCAGTTTACAGTTGGTTGAATCCATGGATGTGGAACCTGCAGACACTGGGGGCTGACTGCATGCCAAACTTACAAGCTTTTCTCTGGGCAGTAACAAAAAATGTAATGTTCTATTGTATTTACATAAATATTTTTTCTATTTCCTACAATTGGCATATAAAGAATTTTTAAACAAAAAACACTTTAAAGTTAGCCGACTACATTCACAATTTTCAACATCTTTCTCTGTGAACCCACAGGCATATTAAAAGAAATCATAATTTAGAGAAGAAAACTAGTTGATAATTAAAACAAATCCTACAGAGCCTGTGTTTTCTTTGTTTGAAACTACATCATATCTGAATGAAATATCATATCTCACTCCTCTGAATGCCTCAGTCAGATCGGACCTCCTAAATCATTTTGAGGAAACACAATTCATTGTGTTCATCCAACACTTTCTAAACAATCCTCTTGATCTTTTTGATTTTCTACAGTTCAACTCCTCCCAACAGTGAGCCGGAAAGTACACTACAGACTTTCTCTTTCAAACTCCAGTTCAGTATTTATTAAGAGATTTGGATCTCAACACAAGGCAGGGAAATCTGCATCTCAGCCTTGATGATGCAATCAGTTAATTACTGTGATAAGCAAGGCTGGATCTCTCTGCATTTTGCTGGTACTCATCGAACTTACACCATTTTGGAAAGCAGGAAAACTTGGAGTGGCACTTACTTATTTGTTTACTTACTTTATTTCATCACTTATTATACTAAATACAAGTCAGTTAAGTTTCAATAATGTTGTTGGCTAGCAAGAGAGAATCAAAAAATCAAAAAGAGTAAATGCAGGTGGGAGGGGAGTTCAGGATGGGGAACACATGTACATCCATGGCTGATTCATGTCAACGTATGGCAAAAATCACTACAATATTGTAAAGTAATTAGCCTCCAATTAAAATAAATTAATTAATTTATTTTTAAAAAGTAAATGCAGGCACATTGGGCAGAGTTTCTTCACACCTTGTAAGCAGCCACTGTGAGGAAGTGTAGTATCCATCACTTGCAACCCTCTTCCTTGGCCCCTTCCACATCTTCAGATAATAACTTCATCACAATATCCATATTCTTGGGTTCTTGAGAACAGGCTGGGTGAGAGGGTGTGCTGTGCTGTAAAGTACGATTTGCCTGAAAAGGAGATTGCCATCTCACTCATTAATTTTACATTACCATACTGTGCTTCTATTGATGTTTATCACAATGCTTTTTACAGCTACTTACAACGATGGCAAAAATACACAGATTGTTCTGTCGTTAAGCAAAGTAAACAATTTTTTTGAGTAATGCAAGGGAAGGAAAAACTTATATGATCATTTTCTCTGACTCTAGCAAACTATTCTACGATCACAAGTATGTGTTTGTGTGTAAACAGTTGTGGGCAACATACATTGATGTGATAGAATTACTTCATGGCCCTTGGATGTTAAACTGTTGGAGATCTTTGGCTCTTCTGCAGAATGTTGGGTTAACGGCACATAAACAAAAGAGGCTATTGACACTATTATAAAGATGTGACTCAATCTCAATTTTCTCTTTTTTTCCTACATCATTGGAAAATGGATGAGATGCAATAGTTGTAGAACTTCTAGCCTCGTTGTTTGCTTAAGATTTAGTGTATCTGTGCATGTCAGTTCCTCTCCCCTCAAAAGATAAAACCATCGTAGAAAACACTTTGGAAGCAAAAATAGTAATTTTATGTAGAGAAAGCACTGGACTGGGAATCAGAAAAAGGATTTCAGATGCCCATTGGTCACTTAAGCACATTCATTTGACAAGAATCTGGAACTGATAAAGGAGACAGACCTTGGTTTAAATTGAAACTCTACCACATATATCTGTGTGACCTTCAGCAAATTACTGCCTGAGCCTCAGTTTTCTGCATCTATAAAAAGGGACACAACAATAGTAACCAACTCATGAGGTTCTTGTAAACATTGCATGCAATAAAGCATATGAAGCATTTAGCACAGCATCTGGTACATGATAACATACAAGAAATAATGTGTATCATTATTACTCCTAAGACATTATTTATAGGCAACAAATTCTTCAGCCCTGTAACATGACTTAGCGATTGAATGGCAACAATAACATAAATGTGCATATCTGAGGGTTCATCCAGTTGCAAGTCTATGATTGAACTAGACGATGATTACACTTTACAAAAGAATTCTTCACAGAACAATTCAAATGACAAAAATAGCAAGTCAAGTCATTCACAGAAATATGAACTGCTATTTTATTATAGAAATCTTATATGAGGTAAAGATCTGATATAAATGATAGTGTGAGGGAATTAAGACTGTGTCTCTCTGTATTTGTTTATCTTTCCCAATAGACTATAAACTTTTTGAGGCAGGGATTATGTCTTATTTACCTTTGGGATCCCAACATAAATGAATGAATTGCTTAATGTTGGGAACAAGCAACCTAACATCTCTGACTTTGTGACGAATATAGTCAAGCGATAGACACGTTTAAAAAAGTATGCACAACACTGCCAATTATTAGAGAAATGCAAGTCAAAACTACAATGGGGTATTGCCTCACACTGGTCACAAGGGTCATCGTCAAAAAGTCTACAAATAATAAATACTGAAGAGCATGTGGAAGAAAAGGAACCATCCTACTCTGTTGGTGGGAGTATGAATTGGTGCAGCCACTATGGAGAACAGTATGGAGGTCCCTTAAAAATCTAAAAGAACTACCATATGATCCAGCAAGCCCACTCCTGGGCATATATGAAACTATGAAAATTAATTTAGAAAGACACATGCACCCCCATGTTCATAGCAGCTCTATTTAAGTAACCAAGACATGGAAGCAATCTAAATGTCCATTGACAGATGAATGGATAAAAAAGATATGGTGTTTTTATATATAACCCACTCCAGTACTCTTGCCTGGAAAATCCGATGGACCGGGGAGCCTGGTGGGCTGTAGTCCATGGGGTCGCTAAGAGTCGGGCACGAGTGAGCAACTTCACTTTCACTTTTCACTTTCATGCATTGCAGAAGGAAATGGCAACCCACTCCAGTGCTCTTGCCTGGAGAATCCCAGAGATGGGGGAGCCTGGTGGGCTGCCGTCTGTGGGGTCGCACAGAGTCGGACACGACTGAAGCGACTCAGCAGCAGCAGCATGTATGTATAAATGTATGAGTGTGCTTGTAGATCAGGTAAAATAAGGACCAAGAACTGACCGCTGGGATTAGCAACATGAAGGTCATCTATGACCTTGAAGATGGAGGTTTGGAGAGGTGGTGAGGCAAAAGTATGATGGAGAGGATGCAAGAGAGAATGACTAGAGGGAAATTACATAGAACGGAGGTAAGAAACTTTCAGTTTTTATAAAAAGATGAACAGGGTAGTAGCAACAGGGGAAGTGCTCTCTAGAAAGATTTTTTGTTACATTTTTTTCTACACTGAGAAATAATTGCATATTCATGTGCTGATGGAAATAATCCCCTGGAAATAATCCCCTGGAAATGGAGAATGATGATGTAGGAGAGAAAAAAATCATTAGAACAATGTCCTAGTTTGAGACAGGGTAAGATCTAGTGGACCAAGGGAGCAGTTGGCTTTAGCTAAAGACCAAGGATGGTTCCTTCACAATCCTCAGCAGTGAAGGTGAAGGAGAAGTGAGCAGGTTTAATCCTGTGGTTCTTTATATTCATTCTGTTCTAATGATGAAAATAGATTGGCTCCTTTCTTAAATTCGCATGTGATTACTAGAACCGCCCTGGAGTTATTATTCCAGATTGCAGATGTTGTGGAACTAATTTTAATTCAGCAAATAACAGTTTCACCTGGCTTTTCAGGAATGCATCTATTGCCTGAAGCAAACTACCACCCGACAATATAGCTCACTTCTGGAATCAGCCATGGAACAGTGCTTTTTTTTTTGAGAACAGATATTTAAATGTAGATTTACTACGTAGCTTATTATCTCAGTATAACAGCAATCTGTAATAATATTTCATATCTGAATTATCATTCTATATTATGAAGCAATCGTCTTTAAAGTTCTTTTTGATTACTCTCCGTCTGCTCAGAATGCTCATAGTCCTTATCAGATATGTCATTTCTTTAACACTTTATCAGCTGGAACGTTGTGCACTTTATTTCATGGAGGTGTGATACGTGTGTGTGCATGTCAATAAACATAATATTATAACTAATTGGAGAATATGGGCCACATTCTCTTGTATTTCTGCATTACTGATGATGATTGCAGTGGTGACCTAAAAACAAGCAAAACCAGGAGATCTCTGGCGAAATATCCATTGGCATATAGCCATAAAAACAGAGGTAGAAAGTAAATTTAGCTATGAGTCCACGGAAACATTATTCTGGACTACCAGAAATAAATGGCAAGCTTGTATGTATTCTTCAAAGAAGAAGGCAACTTACCAAAATGAATATCCAATCATTTTTTTAAAACAGTATCTTTCTTTTAAAAATTGGAGGAAAAGTTTCCTGAGAGAGTACCTGAAAATAGAATTGCTAGAATTAAAGATCTTTCACATAAACCTCATACAGAGAAGCTGGCTGCTCATATATACAGATAATGAAAGGTAAAATATAATCCCACATTGGGAGTTGGCGTTCTAAAGGTCTCCATTGGTATACTATCAAGTGAAACTTGTATGCTTCTGCTTTCCTGTCTGAGGCTGATCCTCTCTGCATGGTAGACCATATCTACCTGCTGTGTGTTTCTCAAGGGAATATCTTAAACCATCCTATGTCATGGTATCAAGTACACTTGACATATACCTGTTAAATTTAATTTTCACAGAGAAATATTCCAGGGATGACAAATATTTCTATAGACCACAGTTTCTAATTACTGGAGAGTACATGTCAAAGCAAAATTCAGACTTAAATTGAAGAAAGTAGGGAAAACCACTAGCCCATTCAAATCTAAATCAAATCAAATGATTTAAATCAAATCTGTTAAAATTATATGGTGGAAATGAAAAATAGATTCAAGGGATTAGATGTGATGGACAGAATGTCTGAAGAACTATGAACGGAGGTTCATAACATTGTACAGGAGGTGGTGAAGAAAACCAACTGCAGGAAAAAGAAATCCAAAAAGGCAAAATGGTTGTCTGAGGAGGCCTTACAGATAGCTGAGAAAAGAGAAGCAAAAGGCAAAGGAGAAAAGGAAAGATATAAGCATCTGAATGCAGAGTTCCAAAGAATAGCAAGGAAGATAAGAAAGCCTTCCTAAGTTGATCAATACAAAGAAACAGAGAAAAACAATAGAATGGGAAAGACTAGTGATCTCGTCAAGAAAATTAGAGATACCAAGGGAACATTTCATGCAAAGATGAGCCAATAAAGAATAGAAATGGTATGGACTGGACAGAAGCAGAAGATATGAAGAAGAGGTGGCAAGAATACGCTGAAGAACTATACAAAAAAAATCTTCATGACCCATAAAATCACGATGGTGTGATCACTCACCTACAGCCAGATATCCTAGAATGTGAAGTGAAGTGGGCCTTAGGAAGCATCACTACGAACAAAGCTAGTGGAGGGGATGGAATTCCAGTTGAGCTATTTCAAATCCTAAAAGATGATGCTGTGAAAGTGCTGCACTCAATATGCCAGCAAATTTGGAAAACTCAGCAGTGGCCACAGGACTGGAGAAGGTCAGTTTTCATTCCAATCCCAAAGAAAGTCAATGCCAAAGAATGTTCAAACTACCCCACAATTGCACTCATCTCACATATTAGCAAAGTAATGCTCAAAATTCTCCAAGCCAGGCTACAACAGTACATGAACCAAGAACTTCCAGATGTTCAAGCTGGATTTTAAAAAGACAGAGGAACCAGAGATCAAATTGCCAATATCTGTTTGTTGGATCACAGAAAAAGCAAGAGAATTCCAGAAGAATATCTACTTTTGTTTCATTGACTACACCAAAGCCTTTGACTGTGTGGATCACAACAAACTGGAAAATTCTTCGAGAGATGGGAATACCAGACCACCTTACCTGTCTCTTGAGAAATCTGTATGCAGGTCAAGAAGCAACCATTAGAACTGGACATGGACTAATGGACTGGTTCCAAATTGGGAAAAGAGTATGTCGAGGCTGTCTATTGTCCCCTTGCTTATTTAACTTATACGCAGTGTACATCATACACAATGGTGGGTTGGATGAAGCACATACTGAAATCAAGAGTTCAGGGAAAAATGTCAATAACTTAGATATGCAGATGATACCACCCTTATGGCAGAAAGTGAAAAGGTACTAAAGAGCCTCTTGATAAATGTAAAAGAGGAGCGTGAAAAAGCTTCTTTAAAAAGATCACGGCATCCGTTCCCATCACTTCATGGCAAATAGATGGGGAAACAATGGAAACAGTGACAGACTTTATTTTCTTGGGCTCCAAAACCACTGCAGGTGGTAGCTGCAAGCCATGAAATTAAAAGATGTTTGCTCCTTGGAAGAAAAGCTATGGCAAACCTAGACAGCATATTAAAAAGCAGAGACATTACTTTTCTGAGAAAGGTCATCTAATCAAAGCTGTGGTTTTTCTAGTAGTCATGTATGGATATGAGAGTTGGACCATAAAGAAAGCTGAGCACTGAAGAATTGATGCTTTTGAACTGTAATGTTGGGGAAGACTCTTGAGAGTCCCTTGGACTGCAAGGAGATCCAACCAGTCAATCCTAAAGGAAGTTAGTCCTGAATAGTCATTGGACGGACTCATGCTGAAGCTGAAGCTCCACTACTTTGGCCACCTGATGCGAAGAACAGACTCACTGGAAAAGCCCTTGATGTTGGGAAAGATTGAAGACAGGAGGAGAAGGGGATGACAGAGGGTGAGATGGTTGGATGGCATCACTGACTCAATGGACATGAGTCTGAGCAAGTTCCAGAAAATTCTGATGGACAGGGAACCTTGGGTGCTGCAGTCCATGGGGTCAGTCCATGACTGAGCGACTGAACTGAATATGTCAAAGCAAAATTCTGGCGCTTATTATTTGTATTAATAAACTATAAATTGCAAATTACTTTGTTAATCAATAGCTTCCTAAAATGTGATTAAAGTGATACATATTGTTAACATTTATTAATTAGGCTTTGTTAGAAAATGTTACAATTGATTATAGAACAATTAGGAAATATGGAAATACACAAGGAAAAAGAAAAGCACAAAGAAGTAATTTTACATTATCATTCCAAAACCATGTCCCAAATTCACTAATGTTTTGCTGTATCTTCCCAGTCAATATTTTTCTAGCTAGTTGGCATTTTGTGATACCTGTTTATAACATGGGCTTCTTCGTCATAACTAGTAATATCAATATAACATAAATGATCTTCCAGGTTGTTAGTAGTTTTCTAGAATACCATTTTTACTGGCTGTATCAGTTTACAAATGCACTATACCATAATTTATTTAACAAAATTTCGATCATTGGTCATTGATGTTTCTTCCTAATTTTTCATTATTATAAAAGAAGCTAAAATAAATATTTCTATTAATGAATTTCTAAAACCTGAGGCTATTTCCTTAGGTTAAATTCATCAAGGTGGAATTACTTAGTTAAAAGTTGTAAGTATTACTGAGACTAAATATATACTGCCAAATGACCCTTTAGAGAGACTGAGTAATTTACACTCATCACAAAGTAAGAGAAAAATACTGTTTTCTCTGTAATGTGATATTAGTTTGGGGTAATTTCTCCATTCTTTAAAATGAAAAGGTAGTGTCCATTTTGAAAACTCTGACATGAAAAATATCTCATTTTAAAAAAATTTCATTTTCTTGAATGCCGGTGACTTGAAATTTTTTATAAACTTCCTGGCTGTTTACTGTTCATATTTTGGAAATTTCTGCTTATGTCTTTTGCATTGGGATAATCTTCTACTGGGGAGAAGGAAATGGCAACCTACTCCAGTGTTCTTGCCTGGAGAATTCCAGGGACAGGGGAGCTTAGTGCTGCCGTCTCTGGGGTTGCACAGAGTCGGACACGACTGAAGCGACTTAGCAGCAGCAGCAGCAATCTTCTACTGATGTCATCTTCTTTTACTTTTCATTTGTGCGTTTGTATATTTAAGATACTAGCCTTTTGCTCTCACATGTTGCAAATATTTTTTGTTCATTTTTTCTTTAATTGTATTAAAAGGTGTTTTCGATGTACTGAACTTTTTAGTGGGGAAATCTACTGGTTTTTCGGTACTAAATGTTTCTATGTTGGCTTCCCAGTATCCATATCCTCCTCAGTCAAAGTGAAAGTGTTAGTCGCTCAGTCACATCTGATTATTTGCAACCTCATGGACTGTACCCTCGGGGCTCCTCTGTCCATGGAATTCTCCAGGCAAGAATATGGGAGTTGGTAGCCATTCCCTTCTCCAGGGCACCTTCTCAACCCAGGGACTGAACTTGGGTCTCCTGCATTGCAGGCAGATTTTCACCTTCTGAACCACCAAGGATATCCTCCTTAACAGCACTCCCTTTGGATATTCTCTAGAGCAGTGGTCCCCAACCTTTCTGGCTCCAGAGACTGGTTTCATTGAAGACAATATTTTCACGGACCAGGGTGGGGGGGATTGTTTCAGGATGATTCAAGAGCATTACTTTTATTGTGCACTTTATTTCTATTATTATTACAATTAGCTCCATTCAGCTTGACAGGCATTAGATCCTGGAGGTTGAAGACTCCTGCTCTAGGGGGACTGTAATTAGAAGCTTCACCTCTCTTAGCCAGAGCATGGATACATGATAAAAATTAGTCCTTTAGTGCATGCTGTCTTTGAAATTTAAAGTTTGAGCTGGGGAACAAAAGATACTGAAAAAGATTTGAGTTCCCCCAACTCCAGTTGAAGTGCCCTGTTTCCTGCTACAGACTCATCTTAGGATTTTAATTTCTTAGTCTCCAAAGCTCTTAGGAGGGCTTCCCTGGTGGCTCAGAGGTTAAAGCATCTGCCTCCAATGCGGGAGACCCGGGTTCGATCCCTGGGTCGGGAAGATCCCCTGGAGAAGGAAATGGCAATCCACTCCAGTAGTCTTGCCTGGAGAATCCCATGGACGGAGAAGCCTAGTAGGTTACAGTCCACGGGGTCGCAAAGAGTCGGACACGACTGAGCGACTTCATCTATCATCATCTAAAGCTCTTAGGATAACTGCCTGCATGCTCAGCCACTAAGTCATGTCTGAAACTTTTGCCACCCCATGGACTGTAGCCCATCAGGCTCCTCTGTCGATAGGACTTCCCAGGCAAGAATACTGGAGTGGGTTGCCATTTCCTTCTACAGGGGATCTTCCCAACCCAGGGATTGAACCTACATCTCCTGCACTGGCAGGCAGATTCTTTACCACTGGGCCACCTGGGAGGCCCCTTAGGATAACATTTCCCAAGCCTGCTTATTTCCAGGCATCCACTCTGTGAGCGCCGGATATTAATCCAACAACTGTCCTTTCTTTAATGAATTAGCTTGGGTAAGAACAATGCTGTGGTAACTGAACAAAGAATCTGACAAACCTTGCCCAAATTCATCTCTCACTCAAGTTCTGTGCTGTCGAGAAAGTTATGCTCTTCAAAGCCAATCAGGACCCACACTGGCAGAGTTTTCATATGAATACATATGTCCATGGCAATAGGGGCAAAGGAAAGAGTAAGGTAAACTTCTCTGAAATTTCCTGCCCCAAAGTGGCATACCATTGTTTCTGCTTACGCTTCTTTGATCAGATCAGGTCATGTGACCAAGCCAGATGTTACAGAGGCAGAAAGGTGTAACTTTTACCCAGTGAGCAAATATGAGTATTTGGAACCCATATTAGTATAATACTGACTATGCTTAATTCATCAGAGAGGTTTCCTGCTACTTAGCACCAAAAATCTTTTATGATACAGTTTTCCTTTTGGAGATCTACGTTCATACTATGTCTAGAAAGTCCTTCCAAACACCAAAATTATAAAAATGTTTCTTGGAACTGCCCTCTAGTCTTTTTGTTTTGTTTTTTTTTTTTAGATTTTTAAATCCAAATTTCCCAAATTGGTATTATACTTTGAAAATAAAAATAGTTCTACATAATTATGCCAAATGCCGCAGTCTAATGCAGCTCCTGAATTCACAATGCACATTAACTTCATTTTTAGAGGGTTTTTTTTGCTGTAAAGAAACTAGCTTAATTTAGTTTAATTTGGCACTTCCCAAACTTATGTATCCACAGAACTAGTTTTCATGTTAATTCTATTAACAGCCTACAAGTTAATGTTCCTTTGAACACGTTTAGGAATTGCTATTTTCTCTCCTATTTGGGATTTATGCTGTTATTCAGGAGGTAGAGTTCTATATCTGTAATCCAAAGAGTTAGTGAATTGTTCTAGCACTGTATGTTAAATAGGTTTTAGTTTATGCAGTAATCCCGTGGACTTTGGTACCCACTGGGGGTCCTAGAGCCATCTCCCATAGACACCTAGAGATGATTGTTTCCTATTTCAGTGATCTTTCTTTTAGTTCTGATACAAGCAATACTCATTTTAAACACTATGGCTTTGCTATTATCCATTACTACAGGTCCTCTGCTACTGCTGCTGCTAAGTTGCTTCAGTAGTGTCTGACTCTGTGCGACCCCATAGACGGCAGCCCATCAGGCTCCCCCATCCTCTGCTACTCTTTTACTATTTTTCTTCCTGGTTTCCATTCAGTATTCCACAAAATGGCTCATGCCAGGAATTGTGACTGGCAAAAGAATACACAGGTGAATAATACGCAAGAGGGTCTGCAGACACGAGACGTATGTCCTCATGGATATGCAACCATTAAGCAGTTAATGATACAAACTATTCTTTAGAATTTTCATGCACGTGAAGAAGTATGGGGCCACAGGGAAACAAGAGGGGGTGAACTGAAGTCTGCCGGGAAATACATGATGTTGAACAGCTTCTTAGAGGACAAGGAAGACATAACCAGGGGAAGAGAAAGAGTCAAACAGAAGAAATAGCAAAGACCTTGGGTGCAAATATACCAGCGATTTGTGGACTAAAGGTACACGCCCAGGGCATCCATGTGTCAGACCAGAAAGCCGAGACGCAGTGGGCGAGGGCAGAGGGGGCTGTGTGATGCAGGACTCTGCGGACTACAGTGGGACAGGGTCTGTGTTTGAACAGCNAAATAGCAAAGACCTTGGGTGCAAATATACCAGCGATTTGTGGACTAAAGGTACACGCCCAGGGCATCCATGTGTCAGACCAGAAAGCCGAGACGCAGTGGGCAAGGGCAGAGGGGGCTGTGTGATGCAGGACTCTGCGGACTACAGTGGGACAGGGTCTGTGTTTGAACAGCAATAAGAAGCTATGAATGCAGAAGACCCCAGGTTGATTCCTGGGTAGGGGAGATCCCCTGGAGAAGGGATAGACCAGCCACTCCAGTATTCTTGGGCTTCCCTGGTGGCTCAGATGGTACAGAATCCTACAGCAATGTGGGAGACCTGGGTTTGATCCCTGGAGTTGGGAAGATCCCCTGGAGGAGGGTATGGGAACCTACTCCAGTATTCTTGCCTGGAGAATCCCCACGGACAGAGGAGCCTGGTGGGTTATAGTCCATGGGGTTGCAAAGAGTCCAACATGACTAGTGACTAAGTACAGCCCAGCAAGAAGCTATGGAAGGATTTGAAGCAGTGGAGTTACAAGATCAAAGACGTTCCTTATTATTACTGTTTAAGAAAAAATAAAGAATGGAGGTTGCCAAGGGCAATGATTGAAAAGGGAGACTACTTAGAAGGCAATCCAAGAAATGATAGCTGCCTGGATGGTAGGAGAGATGACATGATGTGGAGAAATGGAAAATATTTAGGGGATTTGATAATCTATGAGATTTTTTCAGATCAATTCAGAATCCAAAGCCCTCTGTGATTTAATTAAGATTAAGTTCAATCTGTGAATAGCTTTGTGGACAGTGGATGATTTTGTGCCATATTTATCCTCTAATCAGGAACATAGTTTCCCTTCCGTTTATTCACATCCTCCTTTATCCCTCTTTGGCAATATTTCCTTCTGTTCTTCATATAAATCACATGTACTTCCTGCAAGGCCCACTTTAAGGAGTTGTATTTTCTTGTTATGAATTAGAATCCTTTTTCCAAATGCATTTTTCACCTGATTACCACTTTGTCTGATATACAAGAAAGCTTCCAGCTTTGGTAATGATTTTATGACTCATTACTTTGCAATAGTATTCACAATTACATCTAACTGGAGAAGGAAATGGCAACCCACTCCAGTACTCTTGCCTGAAGAAGGAACCTGGCAGGCTACAGTCCATGGGGTCACAAAGAGTTGGCCACGACTGAGCACATCAGCACATTACATCTATTTTTTTTCCAATTGATTATCTTGGGGTTTCTGTAGATAACAACTACTTAATTTCTCCTTTCGATGGCTATAGTTCTCTGCCAAACCCCTTCCCCAACTTACCACATTGCCAGAAGTTCTAAAGATGATATCACATATTCTTGTCTTGCTCCTAACTTTATGGGAGATACAAGGTACAGTACTTTCTAAAGAACATTCCATAGGATTTTGATACATGGTTATACAAATAAGAGATTGCTGGGTCAGATAAGCTTGGAAAACACCATCTTGAGCAAAGTAAAACTGATTTCTTGATTGCCTTTGATTCTCAGAAAACTTAAATGTTAACGTTCTTCTTCTTCTTCTTTTTTTTTTTTTGGTTAGCATTCATTTTGAACATCAAAAAAAAGAACCTGGCATAGAGTATTTCCCAAATTTACATGCACATACATAGCCCTTTCCTTTTCTCTCCTCTTCAGTATCGCTTAGGCTTCATGAAACACAAATTTGGAAAATGCTGCCCATTTCACCACTGTTTTTCTCTATATCACCTCAGTTGTAGGCAACGCCTACTTGAAGTAACTAGCTTTCAGTCCCAAATTCCTGAGATGGGGACTTTGTTGATCCCCAGCTACGGCCAGGGAATGACTTCACCTCCAGGCCTGGGACAAGTCCTGCACCCACATGCCCTGGGGCCAGTCCAAGACTGAGAAGGCACAATTCTCAATTCTCCAAGTTCTGTGAACTCAGGCTATCAGGAAAATCATCTGTGTCCTCCCAGTGTGGATACGGGAGGACTACTCAAGAAAAATCCCCTGTGGATTTCCTGATGCATCCCTGCTTGGCATCAAACCACTAGACTCACTTAAAAATGAAGGACTGAGTCATTTACCCTCCATCCGTTTTATTCAGTGATCTGTGGTTAGCATCGTCTAACTACTTGATACCCGTCCATGAAGGTATTAGGATTGCATAAGTGGGAATAATAAATATGAGTCTTCTTAGTGATGACACAATTCCAGGGTGATCCTTGTCCACATGACAGCTTCCCCAAATTCAACCAATTTAAACAAAAAAAATTTATTATATGGACCATTTTTCATCTTTTCTGAGTTTGTTGCAATATTGCTTCTGTTAAATGTTTTGGTTTTGTGACCGCGATGCCTGTGGGTCTTAGGTCCCCAACCAGGGATTGAACTCACATCCTCTGCTCTGGAAGGTGAAGTCTTAGCCATTGGACCACCATGTAAGTCCCAATGTTTTATTTTAGAATTAAACAAAAACACTCTATCGCCCTTCACTTAGCATTGCTTTCTTTCTTTTAAATCTCATATCAAAGCAATCCATTCATAGTACAAACTGTAACACAAGTTGAATGGATGTGTTAGAAGAAAAAAAGTCATCTCCGTTGCTGCCTGATGAGGGAACCTAACAGGTGAGCTGTCTGGACTGGCACCGCGGTGCCTCAAAGATGCAAGCTTTCTACACAAACACATTAACCATCTGCAGCAATGTTATAGCACTGGCTGTTCTCTTTGCCCAGCAACTCCCCCACAGCGCATGTACCCACAGTTACACTCAGAACTCAAACTGCTTCACACCCAGAAAGCCCCAAAATATGAATGTGTAGCTATACTATACACATAACCAAAGACGCCGCTTGAATAAAGATATTTTTATTGCCACTCATTAAATTGCTATGTTTGAAATGTCTCAAACAAATGCTGTGGAGCAGCATCATGCCAAACTACCCACACAAACAGAAAGGGAACTCAGCTTAAAAAAACAAAGTGCTAACAGCCACCGTGCTCTGATTGGAGCCACATGGGACTCGGGGCTGCCATGTGCTGCTTTTTCCACCCGAATTCACTGGGAACATTCCCTCCTGAGGGCCCCCTCTCTCTCATTTCCTCCCCACTCCCTGCTTTAGAGCACATTGCATGAAAATTGAATGCTCTTTATCTTTTACCCAAGGAGAGAGGACAACGCGAATTGATTATGATCAAATAGAGAGACCTGTTTATTTTGATCCGTGAGCAACCGAGACTACATTTTACGTGTTTCAAGAAGGACTCACCCAACTACCAGCCATAATCAGGATGCAGTTCATTTTCAGAAGGCCTGTTGGCCCACCTGAGGTGTAGCCCGTGGTGTGAATGTTCCCGGCTGTGTTCTCAATGGAGACACTGTCTGCTTATAGCATAGCCCAGGTCCCTGAGGGAGAAAAGATGAGATGATGAAAACACCTTTTACTGAGGAAGAAACAGAGATGTGAAGTTTCTTTCACTTATCCAAGATCCCCAAACTTCTAACAGATGGCAGAAGGACAGAGATTGAGGGTAACCGACACCGAAGCCCCAGATGTGTCTGCCCTGTGGTTTGGACTCCTGAGGTCAGCTTGCAGCAAGGTTTCCCTTTTGCCTAAGAAAACAATAGTGGTGATGGTTAAGTCACTAAGTCGTGTCCAACTGTAGCCCGCCAGGCTCCCTTGTCCATGGAATTTCCCAGACAAGAATACTGGAGTGGGTTGTCATTTCCTTCTCCAGGGGATCTTCCCGACTCAGGGATCGAACCTGTGGACTGGCATCTCCTACATTGCAGGCGGATTCTTTACCCACTGAACCACCAGGGAAGCCTCAGCCTAAGAAAATAGCATATTTTAATCATGAAATAGACAGTTATTTCATTGAATATGCAATTGGCTATATTTAGGACTATTGAAAAGCAGAGTTTTACTTTAAAAAAAAAAACTTTTCTTTTGCCTTGGCTTGAGCAAAGCATACGAATCTGTTTCTTTACTGCAGGGTCTCCTAAGTGCCACTACGTGGACTATCACAACAGCACTGTAGGGTATTTTCCCCACATAATGGATGGAAGAAGTGTCTCAGAATAAGCACAGCATCCAGTTGCATGTCCTGTGTCTTGCCAGCACTTGATGCAGATGGGCGTTCTGTAAGCATGGTGCCCCCGCTGCAGCTCATGTGGGCAGATTCCAAAGCATCGCAGCTCCACAGGTGCACTGGTCAGCACATCCTCTGAGCACTCTCAGGAGCACACTCGGCATTTGCACCTACACTGTCACCGCCTTGCCTCCCTGCCCCTTGGCCTCCCATAAATGCCTGGACCTTGCCTGCACTTCAGGAAAAGTTAGAAGCCACTCATTTGTTGTAAAAGAGAATTTGGGGAGAGCTCCTCTGAGCCAAGAAAACATATGGTCTAATTTCCTGGAAGAAAGAATGGAAGGAAAGGATTCTAAAAGAGTTCTATTTTTAGAGGGAAAAGGTATTGAGGGTAGTGCATTGGCTAGATTGTTTTCCAGAATAATTTTGAAAGACAGATGTGCTGGACCAGGTGTGATGTTTCCTGAAACCAGATCACCCAAAAAAAAAAAAAAAAAAAACTAAAAAGTGCGTGCAGGTCAATGTTTCACTCCCTGGACATTGGAGATGATAAGGTTGACCATCCAGGCCACCACCTTCTTGCCACCAGCAGCCTCAATTCCTAGCTACACAACCAGGCAGGGTGGAGGACAAAGGTCTACAAAGTGACCATCTCTCCGCGTGAGTAGAACCCTTCCCGCTCTGACCTAGTCAGGGACTTAATTATCCACCTGAATGAGATTTCCAATTCCTCCTGTTACCCAAAGCACAACACAAAAACACCACAGCTATGGGCAAACACCTAGAATACACTCAGAAGGAGAGACCTGCAGGACCACGCAGAGAAAAGGTTATTCGCAGACATCACTGTGACACAGGATTGGCGAGTGCAGGGGAGACGCAAAGCCTCCTAGCGCATGTTTGGTAAATTTTTGTCCTCTTGGTGAACCTGGAGCACATGCAGTGGGTGAGGTTCTCTTCCAGCTGGTTCTGGGACCCTGATATAAGAAGTTCTCATACTAGGGCCAAAGGCAGAGTTCAGAGAGGCCCACTGAGAAACAAATCAGATGGATTCAAAGCAAGAGAAATGCCACCTGATTCTAAAAGCTTTCTCATCCCCAAATGAGGCTCAGCATTCTCACCAGGTGAAACTAGGAAGAAATGGGATTTTTTCCCCCCGATCCTGATAAACAGTGGGACCAGGATTCAAGCACAGACCAGGTCATTCGTTGCATAGTGATGCTTTATTAACTACATGGAAACCACACAGAAACCTCACCCCATTCCTGGGTTCACTTGTTTGTTGATTATTGTTGCTGCGTTACTGTTGTCTGGAGCGAGATGGACTCTTCCTTAGGAGGGTTGACCGGGTGACTCTCTCCTTCAAGGGTCTTGGGTCCCTGTGGGGAGACCAGCTGAGTAAGCTGTGCTGATGAGTAGCCCAAGCTGACTTCAGTCTGCCTGGACCACGCCTGGCATAGAGAAAGGGGAACTGGGCATATAATAACGAGATGAGGTGGTCTAGTAGTTTAAGAGTCTACACTTCCAATGCAGAAGGCACAGGTTTGATCCCTGGTCAGGGAACTAAGATCCCACGTGGCCAAAAAATTTAAAAAATAATGATCTGGAGGGAAGATGTGGGGTGGGAGGTGGGAGGGGGGTTCATGTTTGGGAGTTCGTGTAAAAAAATAAATAAATACAAAAAAAAATAATGACATGACATGTTTACTGCATTCTTAAAACACACTCTCAGATCATGTCTTTCTGCCTCAGTTGTCACCCCACAATGGCCTGAGGCCCTACACTATGACCATCACCTCCCAAGAAGGGTCCTCAGAGAGAGACTTCTCTGGAAGGCAGGGAGCTTGGCTTGCTCATCTTTGTAGTTTGTACCCTGTGCACTGTCACTCCCACGATTCCCAGAACAGCAGCTCCCATACCACCAGTGCTCAATAAATATTTATTGGAGTCAATCTGCTGCAACCTTCCTCACGCTAGCACTTTGACGATGCTAAACATCTTAGCCAGTCAACTTGAGAATAACAAAACTGCTTTTCTAAGGAGGAAGCATATTTCCAAATGACACGTGTGAGCTTTTTCTGATTACAAAAGTAATACATATTCATGGTAGAAATTTGGAAAATTCAGAAAAGCATAAATAAAAAGTAAAATAATTAATACTCCCATCATTTACAAAAGAACCACTGTTAACATGCTTATTCTTCCAGGTTTCTTCCTATGCCTCTATTCACATATATTACAAAACTGGGATCAGAGCGATTACTATTTTTAATCTTTTTAACATAACTTATGAGCTCTATCATGCATGTCCTTAAATATTCTTGAAGAACATGATTTCTAATGGTTGCAATGTGTTCTACCATATGGATGTTTCAGCATTCTGTAATTTAACCAATTTCCTTTGTTGGGTATTTTGGTTGTTTTTAATTTCCCACTATTATAAATAAAGTTTCAGTGAACATCCTAGCACATAAATCTTTGCACCCATTTTAATTATTTCCATATGTGAAGTTCGTAGAAGTGGAATGGCTCAAGGATTAAAAAGCAAGAGTATATTGAAGATGAAAAATGATATGCAGGCCAGAATCTAACTTCATCAATTTAGCGGGGTGAGGCTGAAGGAACCATCTCCAGGCCTCAAAGCACAACCCGGACGTTTTTGGTTCACCTTCCACTCTATGAGTAGACTGTTCTGTGGAGCGTTGGTGCCGCTTAACAAAAGGAAGCCGTGGAGCCAGGCAGACCTGTGTTCTAGTCCTGACACCGCCACTTGTCAGCCGTGTAACCGTGGGTAATGCCCTGAGCCCTACTTTCTCCAAAGACACAGTGAAGATGAGAGAAAGAAGCATCTAAAACTGCACGCTTGTTCTCCTTTCCTTCTCACTAGCAGCACCGGGTTTCTCATTTGAGGAAACATTGTAATCAGTGAAGTTATGAAAAGTCAGGTTCCCTGGGCAGTTAAATGTGGCTAGAGGTGACCTTAAGTATTAAAACTTCATCCTAGGAGGTAGGGGGAAATTGTAGAACTCCTAGAAAGACTTTTTTCCTAGCTTTTTTTCAGTTCAGTTCAGTTCAGTCGCTCAGTCGTGTCCAACTCTTTGCGACCCCATGAATCGCAGCACGCCAGGCCTCCCTGTCCATCACCATCTCCCAGAGTTCACTCAGACTCACGTCCATCAAGTCCGTGATGCCATCCAGCCATCTCATCCTCGGTCGTCCCCTTCTCCTCCTGCCCCCAATCCCTCCCAGCATCAGAGTCTTTTCCAATGAGTCAACTCTTTGCATGAGGTGGCCAAAGTACTGGAGTTTCAGCTTTAGCATCATTCTTTCCAGAGAACACCCAGGGCTGCCTTTTTTAAGGTGGAATATAATTGCTTTACAGTGTTGCGTTAGTTTCTGCTATACAACAATGTGAATCATATACACACACACACACACACACACACACACACACACATATATATATATCCCCTCCTTTTTGAGCTTCCCTCCCACCTCCCATAACACAGCGTCCCCACCCCCGAGGTCATCGCAGGGCTCAGAGCTGAGCTCCTGTGCCATACAGCAGCTTCCCACCAGCCATCTATTTTGCACATGGCGGTTCATAGATGTCAGTGCCACTCTCTCAACGGTCCCACCTCCTCCGTCCCCCTCTGTGTCCACAAGTCCTTCTCTGCATCTGTGTCTATATTCCTGCCTTGCAAACAGGTTCATCAGTACCCTTTTTTTTAGACTCCATATATATGTGTTCAGTTCAGTTCAGTTGCTCAGTCGTGTCCAACTCTTTGCAACCCCATGGACTACAACACGCCAGGCCTCCCTGTCTATCACCAACTCCCAGAGTTTACTCAAACTCATTGAGTCAGTGATGCCATCCCACTATCTCATCCTGTGTCATTCCCTTCTCCTCCTGCCTTCAATCTTTCCCCAGCAGCAGGGTTTTTCCAGTGAGTCAGTTCTTCACATCAGGTGGCCAAAGTATTGAAGTTTCAGCTTCAACATCAGTCCTTCCAGTAAACACTCAGGACTGATCTCCTTTAGGATGGACTGGTTGGA
>SJYX01021158.1:61657-120261 GCA_006410675.1 Oreotragus oreotragus | reverse complement strand
TTTTCCCCTATTTCTTTGCATTGATCACTGAGAATGGCTTTCTTAGCTCTCCTTGCTATTCTTTGGAAGGCTGCATTCAAACGGGTATATCTTTCCTTTTCACTTCTCTTCTTTTCACAGCTATTTGTAAGACCTCCTCAGACAGCCATTTTGCTCTTTTTGCATTTCTTTTTCTTGGGGATGGTCTTGATCCCTGTCTCCTGTACAATGTCACAAACCTCCGTCCCTAGTTCATCAGGCACTCTGTCTATCAAATCTAGTCCCTTACATCTATTTCTTACTTCCACTGTATAATTGTAAGGGATTTGATTTAGGTCATACCTGAATGGTCTAGTGGCTTTCCCTACTTTCTTCAATTTAAGTCTGAATTTGACAATAAGGAGTTCATGATCTGAGCCACAGTCAGCTCCTGGTCTTGTTTTTGCTGACTGTGTAGAGCTTCTCCATCTTTGGCGGCAGAGAATATAATCAATCTGACTTCAGTGCTGACCCTCTGGTGATGTCCATGTGTAGAGTCTTCTCTTGTGTTGTTGGAAGAGAGTGTTTGCTATGACCAGTGCGTTCTCTTGGCAAAACTCTATTAGCCTCTGCCCCCTTCATTCTGTACTCCAAGGCCAAATTTGCCTGTTACTCCCAGTGTTTCTTGACTTCCTACTTTTGTATTCCAGTTCCCTATAATGAAAAGGATATCTTTTGGGGGTGTTAGTTCTAGAAGGTCTTGTAAGTCTTCAGAGAACTGTTCAATTTCAGCTTCCTCAGCATTACTGGTTGGGGCATGTGTTAATATACTATATTTGTTTTTCTCTTTCTGACTTACTTCACTCCGTATGACAAACTCTAGGGTCATACACTTTACACAAATGAGTCGGTTTTGTTCCTTTTTACGTCTGAGTAATATTCTATTGGGTGTTTATATGTACTGTGCTGTGCTGTGCTTAGTCGCTCAGTTGTGTCTGACTCTTTGTGACACCATGGACTATAGCCTGCCAGGCTCCCCTGTCCATGCGGACTCTCCAGGTAAGAATACTGGAGTGGGTTGCCATACCCAGGGGATCTTCCCAATCCAGGGATCAAACCCAGGTCTCCCGCATTGCAGGTGGATTCTTTACCATCTGAGCCACCAGGGTAGCCCATATATATATTACACAGACATAACTGTCATACAACATTATGCAGGTTTAAGGTGTACAACNTCCCAATCCAGGGATCAAACCCAGGTCTCCCGCATTGCAGGTGGATTCTTTACCATCTGAGCCACCAGGGTAGCCCATATATATATTACACAGACATAACTGTCATACAACATTATGCAGGTTTAAGGTGTACAACATGATGATGTAATACTCATATGTATTGCAAAATGATCACCTCATTAAGATTAGTTAACACACCCATCACCTCGTGTACTAATCTTGTTTTGTATGTGTGGTGAGAACATTTAAGATCTATCCTCTTAGAAACTTTCAAGTATAAGATACAATCTTATTAACTGTAGTCACCATGCCGTACACGTTTTTCTAGGGCTCATTCATCCTGTAACTCAAATTTGTACTTTTGACCAGTATCCATTTCCCCCTCACCCCTGGAAACTATCAATCTGTTCCCTATTTCTATGAGTTTTTTTTGTTCATATTCCACATATAAATGAGATCCTACAGTCTTCATCATCCTCTGTCTGACTTATTTCACTAGCATAAGACCTTTAAGGTCCATTCATGTTGTTGCAAACAGCAGGATTTCCTTCTTTTTAATGACAAAACAATATTTCTGCATGTATGTGTACATGGCATTTGTAACATGTGTATAATGTGCAATATAAAAATATAATATAAATATCATTTTCTTTATCCATTCATCTGTGGATGTACACTTGAGCTGTTTTCATGTCTTGGATGTTGTAATGCTGCAATGAACTTGGGAGAACAGCTATCTCTTTTTTATATCTTGCTTTTTTTATTAAGGCATAATTGACATACAATATTATGTCAGTTTCAGGTATACAGCATAATGATTCAATATTCACACACACTATGAAATGATCAGCACAATAAGCCTAGTTAACATATGTCACAATATATAGCATTCTTTTCTTGAAATAAGAACTTATAAGACTTACTCTCCCAGCAACTTTAAAGTATGCAATACAGTATTATTAACTATAGTTGCATGCTAGAAATTATATTTCCAAGACTTGTTTATTTCATAACTGGAAGTTTGTACATTTTGACTCCTTTCATCCATTTTGCCCACTCCCTACCTCTAGATAGCTGTTTGAGATAATGATTTATTTCCTTCAGATACATATCCAGAAGTGGGGTTGTTGGATAATGGTAGTTCTACTTTAATTTTTTTAAAAAAACCTCCATACTGTTTTCCACAGTGGCTGGCCCAATTTACATTTGCAGAAGACTTCTTAAAAGCAGGATTACTTGAGAAAGAAACTCTTTCACATTCTCTCCTTCCTGATGCTTGGAACTCAGGTGTGATGGCTGGTGGTCTGGCAGTCATATTGTGATCTTAATGAAGCCATTCTTTAAGAATATTAGAAAAGAAAAGCTAGTGTCCAAGTCCCTTGGGATACCATGGAGCTGTCACATTTGCCCTGGACTGACTCATTCACTTTCTTATACTTGTGCCAAGAAACATTGTTTGATTAAGCCCGCCTTGTATAGAATTTTCTCTTATCAGCAGCCAAATCTAATTCTAGTTGATGAGAATCAGTTCAGTTCAGTTCAGTCGCGCAGCTGTGTCNTGGTCTGGTATTCCCATCTCTCTCAGAATTTTCCACAGTTTTTTGTGATCCATACAGTCAAAGGCTTTGGCATAGTCAATAAAGCAGAAATAGATGTTTTTCTGGAACTCTCTAGCTTTTACCATGATCCTCTGTTATATAATCATTGTGAAGATAAAATAGAGTAATTTATTAATATGCCTGGCATAGAGCTGGATATCGTGAAGGTTTAGTCCTTTGCTGTTCTAATTGTATCCAGTTTTTATTCCCAGCACATGCTAACCTCCTCCTGACCCTCTCCCCGTCCCTCTTTCCCTCCCAATATGAAACCACAAAAAGACCTACTCCTCCAGCTTCCAGTGGAGACTTTCTTCTTGGTAATCTTAGCAGTCTACCTGCTGACACAAATTTTTCCATTTTTCACCATTTTCTGCTTTCCCCCTTGAAGCCTAGGTTTCCATTGATTTACTGGGATTTCTGGACTTATATGCCTCTCTTAGGGATTCAGAACCATTCCTAATTTTCCAACAATTAATCCAGAAATTTATTTTCTATTTCTCATCAAGATATAGTCATAAACCAGTCCAAATAGCTTCAAACAGCTATCACACACTCAGACATATTTGTGCCTAAAGTTCTAGTTGACAGTTTAGATTACCTCACAGATCAGATCTGACAAATTCACTGGTCAGAATAAACTCAGAATACTTTATTCTCAATTTGGAAACCAGAAAAATACCTAACTGTTCATCTAAAGTGCTGAGCATGCTCTACCTATCTACCTTCTACATTCTCTTAGTCGGCTGGGAACCTGAAATGATAACCAGGGCAGGGCCAGCTTCTTGAATGGTGGGAATAAAATTAGTCTAACCAGTCAACAAAGTGACATTATGAAATTTGATCACAGTTGTTAAATTAATAGGCAAAACCATTGTTTGAACTGAAAGTTGTCTTCAGTTTTGGTTGCAAATATATATACAGAATTAAAGAGACTAAACTATATTTATTAATAGGTTTAATATTGAAAAATTAGGAACAACTGAAATATAGCAAGAGATTCATAAATATGTTATAACCATAGAAATAATCCTCAGTTACAAAAGTATAACTGTACATAAAGTAGATTGCAACAAGGAAAACATTTGTAGTATTAGGAAAATGAGCTACACAGATGGCATAAACAACAAGGCCATTCTGTCCGTCTTCGTCACTGTTAGCTGCTGATTTTTCAGTTTCTCCCACACATTTGTGGAGCATTTTGGCACCTACTTCACAATGTTGCTCTCCACCCTAGTTCTATTCAACCCTCCTGATGGCATGGTTATCTAATATAGTATACATCCACGAACCTGGTGTATGGCTCTTCAGTATCTGGAATTCCAGTGTCCCACTATCGTAAAGTTCGTGGGTTTGATTCATTGTGAGCTAACTTTTATACATGGTGTGAGATGGGAGTTGATCTTGACACTCTCGATACTTGAAAGTCTCTCTCTTCTTGACCTTCAATCTGGCGTCCTTCCAATTTTCACCCAATCTCACTTCACTTTCATTCTGGTTTTATAAAAAGTGTCTTCTTTCCTACAGGTCTCCATTGTCATTGTTGATGTAATTTTGACTCCCTTTCTTGACTGCAAGTTTGTGAGCAGAAATCTCCATATTTGATTTTNCTGGCGTCCTTCCAATTTTCACCCAATCTCACTTCACTTTCATTCTGGTTTTATAAAAAGTGTCTTCTTTCCTACAGGTCTCCATTGTCATTGTTGATGTAATTTTGACTCCCTTTCTTGACTGCAAGTTTGTGAGCAGAAATCTCCATATTTGATTTTATATTCACCAAAACCTCCGATGAAGCCTGGAATTCCGTGGGTATTAATCCATGTTTATGTGAAAAACAAAGATGACATCAGGAAAAAGGTTTCATAGTAAAACATAGAATATATATGTTTGTGTGTTTTGTGTGTGTGTGTGTGTGTGCATACACACAGATAAATATAAATCTTGCCTTTTTTCTTGTATTTTTTATGGTAAAGAAACATGGAAATAATAGGAAAACATCTGTATTTAGGGAGAAAAGGGAGAAGAGGTAAAATTCTGACAAACAGGAAAAATAACTTACTAAATTGTTGATGTAATTTTGACTCCCTTTCTTGACTGCAAGTTTGTGAGCAGAAATCTCCATATTTGATTTTGTATTCACCAAAACCTCCCATGAAGCCTGGAATTCTGTGGGTATTAATTCATGTTTATGTGAAAAACAAAGATGACATCAGGAAAAAGGTTTCAAAGTAAAACATAGAATATATATGTTTGTGTGTTTTGTGTGTGTGTGTGCATACACACAGATAAATATAGATCTTGCCTTTTTTCTTGTATTTTTTATGGTAAAGAAACATGGAAATAATAGGAAAACATCTGTATTTAGGGAGAAGAGGTAAAATTCTGACAAACAGGAAAAATAACTTACTATGCTGACAACCTCATGTGGTCATGAGATCAAATGAAACCATGTAATTGAAAGCAACCTTTATTCATAGCTCTCTACAAACACAAGGTAGAGTTCTCACTAAACAAGCCTCAGATGTTTATGCCCTTGTCATCATCCAGTGAAGTCTGAATTCCTTTAGGGAAAGACCCATTTCATGTGGCTCTCCTGCACCTCGCACCATGTCTGGCAAAGGGCAATCCAAATTCTTTTGCTTATTCAACTAATATGCCTTGAGTAGGTACCACGTGCCAGACTATGCATTGTTCTGGAGACTCTGCCTCAGGGCAGGGCAGGATGACAAGGAGAACATCATGTTATCTTAGGCACGTTTCTGCTCATGCCTATCTGTTGGGTCACTTAAGTGGGCTAGCTTTACAAAGAGATTGGGACATCTGTGTGGTCATCTCCCTGCCCACACTGATGGGAAGATGGCTTTTGCAGGAGTCATCACTGAACACTGGGCTCCTGTGAATGTACTGGATGAGCCCTAAGTGTAGTGGGCTTTCCATTTCTTCCAGAACAAGTAAGTGGGCAGGACAGAAAGCTGGGGACCATCTAATCCAACCTTCCACTCTGTGCTTCATTAATTGCTTGTTTTTTCTATCTCTGAGTCTATGTCCTCACTCAAGGATGATCTTTTGACCCCCACCTTTCAGGAGACCCTTGAATTTTTCTGATGGTACCCATTTTTAAAGAAAAAGTTGAAGAAATGAGCATTCAATTAAATATAACTCAGACATTCTGTTTTATCAAAGTAGACTGATCATAAATCAGAAGAAGAGGTACATTCCGAATCACATACATGAAACAGAAACTTGGCAACGGGCCCATCCTGGACTGCCATCCTCCCAGGTCTATACAAGGTCAATATGGTAATTCATTTCCAGAAATTACTTAATTCTAGTGTCTGTAACTGAATGGTGATTTATCTTCAAGTACAGAAGCATGTCATATCAGGTAAAACTGTCATTTGAAAATCCAAGTTTACACTCAGGTAAATTGTTCAGTCAGTTCAGTTCAGTTCATTTCAGTCGCTCAGTTGTGTCCGACTCTTTGCGACCCCATGAATCACAGCACACCAGGCCTCCCTGTCCATCATCAACTCCCAGAGTTCACTCAGACTCACGTCCATCGAGTCTGTGATGCCATCCAGCCATCTCATCCTCTGTTGTCCCCTTTTCCTCCTGCCCCTGATCCCTCCCAGCATCAGAGTCTTTTCCAATGAGTCAACTCTTCTCATGAGGTGGCCAAAATACTGGAGTTTCAGCTTCAGCATCATTCCCTCCAAAGAACACCCAGGGCTGATCTCCTTCAGAATAGACTGGTTGAATCTCCTTGCAGTCCAAGGGACTCTCAAGAGTCTCCTCCAACACCACAGTTCAAAAGCATCAATTTTTCAGCACTCAGCTTTCTTCACAGTTCAACTCTCACATCCATACATGACCACAGGAAAAGCCATAGCCTTGACTATACGAACCTTTGTTGCCAAAGTAATGTCTCTGCTTTTGAATATGCTATCTAGGTTGGGCATAACTTTTCTTCCAAAGAGCAAGCATCTTTTAATTTCATGGCTGCAGTCACCATCTGCAGTGATTTTGAAGCCCAAAAAAATAAAGTCTGACACTGTTTCCACTGTTTCTTCATCTATTTCCCATGAAGTGATAGGACCAGATGCCATGATCTTCGTTTTCTGAATGTTGAGCTTTAAGCCAACTTTTCCACTTTCCTCTTTCACTTTCATCAAGAGTGGTGTCATCTGCATATCTGAGGTTATTGATATTTCTCCCGGCAATCTTGGTTCCAGCTTGTGCTTTTTCCAGCCCAGTGTTTCTCATGATGTACTCTGCATAGAAGTTAAATAAGCAGGGTGACAATATACAGCCTTGACGTATTCCTTTTCCTATTTGGAACCAGTCTGTTGTTTCATGTCCAGTTCTAACTGTTGCCTGATCTGCATATAGGTTTCTCAAGAGGCAGGTCAGGTGGTCTGGTGTTCCCATCTCTTTCAGAATTTTCCACAGTTTATTGTGTTACTATATCAGGAGAACTATCAATAACCTCAGATATGCAAATGACACCACCCTTATGGCAGAAAGTGAAGAGGAACTAAAAAGCCTCTTGATGAAAGTGAAAGAGGAGAGTGAAAAAGTTGGCTTAAAGCTCAACATTCAGAAAACGAAGATCATGGCATCTGGTCCCATCACTCCAGTACTTTGGCCACCTCATGTGAAGAGTTGACTCATTGGAAAAGACTCTGATGCTGGGAGGAATTGGGGGCAGGAGGAGAAGGGGACGACAGAGGATGAAACGACTGAATGGCATCACTGACTCGATGGACGTGAGTCTGAGTGAACTCCAGGAGTTGGTGATGGACAGGGAGGCCTGGCGTGCTGTGATTCATAGGGTCATAAAGAGTCAGACACAACTGAGCAACTGAACTGAACTGATATCATAAAACTGACTCTTTATAGAAGGAACATTTCTTAAACACGCTAAAATTCGACTCCACTGACAAAAAATAAAAGTCCTCTCTCGCTACCTTTCCTAGAACACTGTGCCTACCCAGAGCTGGGCATATCTCTACAGAAACCTTCCGCTGTGGTCAGCAGATAATGTCTGGGCTCAGGCAAGTTCCAAAAGTCTGAGTGGTAAAAGTCTTTACGCTGCCAAGCCAGACTGCTGGAGGTCAGTCGTAACTTCCTTTCAAATTATAGTAATTAATGACAGATTTTCTTCCTGTTATTGACCCAGGCATAAATGCACACTTGAAAAATAGCCAAGACAGATTTACATGATGCCCTACAAGAAAGTTTCCCTCTATGGCACCAACATAAGCTTTACTCCAGATTTCTGGCAGAGCGCATCTCCGTTGCCTTGCTCCAGCAAAGTGGGCCTACGCACACTGCAAAATAAACTCAGAAAATGCTCAGCAATCTGCTGGCGGAGGTGCTAGCTAAGTGAGCAGCTCTCCCCTCCGCCAGCCAAAGCGTGATCATTTCTCTGTTCACCTCGTTTGCATTATCTAGTGAAAAATGCACAACCCTGGACCATATTTGAAGCCATGAATTTACTAGAACTTGACAATGAGAAGTCAAATCAAGTATGGAGGACTTCTCTGAATGCCTGTTCAATGACACAGAACAGCAGACACATTTTATGATGACGTGGGTGACATGCTTTATCTATCTGTAAAAGTTTCATGGATTTATTTAATAAACATTTAACAAACACTAAGAAGACAAGGTAAGAACCTTACCCTTTGGTAGAAAGAGGTAAACTTGGGGTAGGTTGGAGGGCTGGCTGGACGTGACACAGTCTGAGAGAAATGGACGGGCCCTCCGGAGACAGGTTGATTCTATCTTGGGCTGGAGAATGGCTGGACCCTTTGTATATTTACTGTAAAATTTGGGGAGATAATCTACCCTGGTGACCCTATAAACATCCTTCCTTCCTTGTGCAAACATGAAAGCTTTCAAATGATGATCTCCTTAGCAGAGATACAAATCTGTCGTTGTTTTTTCCTAGAATTGAAAGGGTGTTTGGAAGAATCCCAGTGATGAGTGACAATGAAAACTCCTGTTTTGTTTTCCAAAAAGAAAAGGCTATCTTCTTTTGTGCAGATGTAGGACATTTCACAGCCTTTCTTACTCTCCTGAACGTTCTCTTTCCTACTGGAAGTTTGGTGTCACAGGTGAGCTGATGATACCTAATTTCCCCTCTACTCTTTAAAGGAAGAAAATGATAGCTAGACCTGGCACAAGGTATTGCCATCTGTAGGCATTAGAAGAAGCCCATTTAATTTTTAGGACTTTCCAAGCTTTCGAAGCTAAAGGCAAAGAAGCGGGGAAACCAGCATAGACTTGCTGGGACTCTGGAAGTGATTTTTCTCTCTTATGTAAAGATGATGGAAACTGACATCATTATATTTACTCCATAAGATCTTGATTTGTAATTGCATTTGAATATATTAATATATTACAGCAAAGGAAATAAGGAAAAGTAATATGGGTTGCTCTGTCAGTGTGGGAGCTGAGAGACACATCCACAGCAACCTGGACTTCTGTGTGGGGCGTTGTGGCCATCAGAACATATCAGGGAATCAGAAGCTATCAGCAAATCCAACATGTTGTCAGTGTGCAAAGTTGTTCTGTGCTCCCTACAGAAAGGCACAAGGAGAATCAATCAAACTGGACTTTAATGAAGACGCGAGTCAGTCATTAGAGTTAGCCAAGGCTAATTCTAGCACTGTCCAAAACAAAAACCAAACCAAAAAAATTCAATTTATTGTCTTCTGGTCCTCCTCTAAAATGGAACTATCAGCTTAATTAGAAAAAGACTTCATTCATCCAAGACAAACGAGGAGACTCATTTGTCTCGCTGATGTGAGAAGGGGTAAGAATTTCTATAACTCCTACGAACGTGTTTACAGAATTACACAGCCTCTAATGAAATTCTCACTGCGTCCCACCCGTGGAGGTAGCGGGAAGTGAGTTATCCTCATCTTTAAATGAACAAATGCCAAGAATATCCCACCCAATAGCCTCTCTCCACAGAGCAAAGAAATGTGTAATTCTGGGGACTGAATGCACATTTAGCTTCCTCTTTCTGTGTTGATTATATTTCTCAAATTCATTTTTATTGAACTGGTCCAGCTTAAAATGTAATTGGCTTCAGAGAAGACAAAAATAGGTCTCCTAACAGTTGTACTGAATTTTTAAAATGTAAAATAGAAAAATTAAATGATGAGAGCACATTGATTCAAGGATGCCAGTTCCAGCCCACATTATATCCCACACATGTGCAGTTCCATCCAGATGGTATATCTTTCCCTTTAAGATGCCCAGAAAATGATTACATGTGTAACCACATTAAGCAATTTATCATTTGGCTTGGAGGGAGAAGTTTTACCTACATTACAGTTCTGCATTCTATTTTTTTTAATTTTTATTGAAATATAGTTGATTTACAATTTTTCTTAGTCTCAGATGTACAGCAAAGTAATTCAGTTATACACATATATGTTCTTTCTTACATTCTCTTTCTTTATAAGTTATTACAAGATATTGAAATCGTTCCCTGTGCTTTAGAGTAGGTCTTTGTTGGTTATCATTTTGTATATAGTATTGTGTATATGTTTATCCTTAACTTCTGATTTATCCCTCTTCTCCACTTTAATGTAAGGAAAGCCAATACATGTAGTTGCACATTTAGCAAAAGTTCCTATGAGGGAACTTCCTTGGTGGCTCAGACGGTAAAGAGTCTGCCCTCAATGAGGGAAACCCAGGTTCGATCCCTGGGTCGCGAAGATCCCATGGAGAAGGAAACGGCAACCCACTGCAGAACTCCTGCCTGGAAAATTCCATGGACTGAGGAGCCTGATAGGCTACAGTCCATGGGGTCACAAAGAGTCGGACACAACTGAGCAACTTCACTTTCGCTTCCTACCAGGGAACATCTGTTAAGAATTCACTTGCAGGTATGGCTGCAGTGAGTGTTCAGTAGAGCTCACATGTGTCTGAGGAAGCCAAAAGGCCTTCCTGTAAATCACATACCATCAAACATCCTATTTTGTCCTCAGAATTCAGTTTTCATGTACAGACTAAATTTTTAATGATGATGTTTTTATGTTTCTCCACAAAAATATCATTCCCAGAATATTCTGAAGAGGCAAAAAGGCATATAGTTATTTAGACTCATCCATTTTTTTCAGTTCAACTTGCATTTTTATATACGATCATAGTGTTTTATATTAATAAAATGACTCTGTGTGCAGTGACGGCTCTAGTTACCTGATGGGTTGTAAAATCTCTTGTGTTTCTTCATTCAGATTTTTTCCCTCATTTGAGAGCAAGTCAGGGCAGTTGGTATGACTCAAGTCCCCAGCCCAGAGAAGAGCCCCACCGATAAAGGTCATGGGAATGACTCAATTGCAACACAATGGAAAATGGCCAAAATGGTCCACTCAGGAATATTACTCCTTACCCTTTCCCAAGGCTGTATATTGTCACCTTGCTTATTTAACTTATATGCAGAGTACAACATGAGAAACGCTGGACTGGAAGAAACACAAGCTGGAATAAAGATTGCCGGGAGAAATATCAATAACCTCAGATATGCAGATGACACCGCCCTTATGGCAGAAAGTGAAGAGGAACTAAAAAGCCTCTTGATGAAAGTGAAAAAGTTGGTTTAAAGCTCAACATTCAGAAAACGAAGATCATGGTATCTGGTCCCATCACTTCATGGGAAATAGATGGGGAAACAGTGGCAGACTTTATTTTGGAGGGCTTCAAAATCACTGCAGATGGTGATTGCAGCCATGAAATTAAAAGACGCTTACTCCTTGGAAGAAAAGTTATGACCAACCTAGATAGCATATTCAAAAGCAGAGACATTAATTTGCCGACTAAGGTCCATCTAGTCAAGGCTATGGTTTTTCCTGTGGTCATGTATTGATGTGAGGTTGGACTGTGAAGAAGGCTGAGTGCTGAAGAATTGATGCTTTTGAACTGTGGTGTTGGAGAAGACTCTTGAGAGTCCCTTGGACTGCAAGGAGATTCAACCAGTCCATTCTGAAGAAGATCAGCCCTGGGATTTCTTTGGAAGGAATGATGCTAAAGCTGAAACTCCAGTACTTTGGCCACCTCATGCGAAGAGTTGACTCATTGGAGAAGACTCTGATGCTGGAAGGGATTGGGGGCAGGAGGAGAAGGGGATGACCGAGGATGAGATGGCTGGATGGCATCACGGACTCGATGGGCGTGAGTCTGAGTGAACTCCGGGAGATGGTGATGGACAGGGAGGCCTGGCGTGCTGCGATTCACGGGGTCGCAAAGAGTCCGACATGACTGAGCGACTGAACTGAACTGAACTGAACCCTTTCCCAATCTCCTTGTAGAACGCAGCCCACACCCTCAAGATGCTTGGAAGGGAAAATACCTTCTCTCCAATATTTCTGTGGAAAATTGTTATAAGGCCACAAACCACTTGCCCTTGTAAGAACTCCTGGAAGAGAATTGAGTGTAGACAGGCTTCTCCAAAGAGGAGGAGGAAAAATTGTTCATCTTTCTCTGTTCCTTGTCTCCAATCCTCTTTCTGCTCTAAGTGCCTCTCTTTTTCTTTGTTCACCTGTAGCAGCAGCAGCAACACACACCTCAAATACCTTTCCCCAGTGTGGTCTAGACTCCCCTTTCTTTAATCTTGGAGAAGGAAATGGCAATCCACTCCAGTATTCTTAACGCGGAGAATTCCATGGACAGAGGAGCCTGGTGGGCTGCAGTCCACAGGGTCGCAACAAGTCGAACATGACTGAGTGACTACACTTTCTTTAATCTAGAATGTAATTCAACTACTCCATCCAGTCTTCTTTACTTCTTCCAAAATAAGCCTCTAGAGGATCCCTCTCCTCTTTCATTGCCAAGATTTCCATTTGCTCCTTTGACAAAAGTACCATAGCAGCTGTGTTCTCTCCATTCTTTGTTTGGTGTAAAACGTGGCACATCCAAGCTGAATTGGATAGTGTTGAGATGTTCATGGAGCCACTCACAGCTACGCTCCACCAGCAGTCCCTGCCCTCCGAAACTGCTGGGCGGAGACCTCCCACAGCACCAGAGTGTAGCTTTGTGACGTGAATAGCCCTCTCCAACAGCATCCAAGGTAGAGAACCAACCAGAATGGGGATCTGAGCTAGACATGCAAGGAATGGTCAGTTGGTATCATAAGAATGGAACAAAAAGAAAGACAGATCGTGACAAAAGATTGTGCTCATCTTAAGGGAGCACCTGTGCTGTGCTTAGGCCCTCAGTCGTGTCTGACCTTTTGTGACCCCAAGGACTCTAGTTCATGGGGATTCTCCAGGCAAGAATACTGAAGTAGGTTGCCATGCCCTCCTCCAGCAGATCTTCCCACCCCAGGGATCGAACCCAGGTCTCCCACATGGCAGGCAGATTCTTTACCATCTGACTACCGGGGAAGCCCAGGAGAGCACCTGACCTATATCTATTTCCATGGCTTTCATACTAGCCCACATCTATCTTGAGTGAGTGTTGCTTAAGACAGAAAATGCCTAGTTAAATTGGTACCAGCCCACCCATTTTCTCTTGACACTCAACCTCCTTCACCCTTCCTCCTACATCCAGGCGTGCCAATACTGTTGCTGATGGTTCTAGAACTTTCTCTCCACCCCTTAACCCTCGCTCCTTCAGCAATGCATCTCCACTCACCAACCATGGAGGTTGTTAGACACAGCTAAAAGGCACAGACAGACACAGCTAAAGGGCACACTCCTATTCCATCTCTTGAATTCACAAGAATGTCCTAAAGACACTTTAGTTAAATGCACTGGCTAGCTGAGTGCATATGAGAACAGCTGGGAAAGACATGTATGAAATATAGAAGGCGAGCAGTTTTTGGAAATGGTATCTAGGATCTACTGGAGGTTAGAACAGGTAAACATGTAATAGCTTAACTAGTTCCAGAAGGCAGTTTAAGCAAATGAGGAAGATTGGGGGTCAGAACCAGTGATTAAAATATGGTTCAGAGTAGTCTGGAGTGATAATTTATGGACCATTTGGGAAATGCAATAGGTACCTGAATGAAGATGGTTTTTCATGATGACCATTTTCATCTCCCGGAGTTTAATTGGCAGTTTTCTTTTTCCTGGAAATTTTATTTTTTTCTGTTCATTTCTGGTTCCTGATATTGGATTAAAAGCAATGAAATCAACCCATCTTAAATTGTACTAAGTAGTATTGAACCCTTTACTAGTCTGCAATTTATTATCTGGGCCATCTTTACCACACCAGTGATGGCTTGCTTTGCAATAATGTTGCAGTTTAAAGCATTTTGATAAAGGGTAGATACAGCCTATTGTGAAGGAATGAAATTTGTGTTTCTACAATAAAACAAATGTCATTTTATCTTTTAAAGCCAAAGAGACTCTCTCCTCCAACCCCTTTAATTTGATTCCACTCTGAAAAACTATCTCCTTTCTTTTGCTTCACTGGAAAATGGTATTTTTATGTAAAAGCTGATGTAGACACTTTTATTTCTTAACCCAAATTTTTGTGTCCTGTGTCCCAGCAAGCGATCAAGTCTACTTACAATGGTTGTCAGAATCTCAAGTGACCCACTGCCCCCTCTTTCCAAACAGCTCATTGTCAACAAAACTCATGGACACCAGGGAGATCCCATAGATTAAAATTTCATTTGCTATAGAATACAAGTACTTGAACTAAAGGAAACCAGTCAAAGTTAATTTGGCCTTAAAATCCCCGTTGAGAAGAAAAACCTATCTTTGATATTTACTTTGCGGCAGAAAATATTCCTTCAATCAATCAAAAACAACAAGGAAACTTCTTGGAGATGCATGAACTAAAACATCATCGGCTCTACTCTAATTTTGTAATTATCTCTAATTATTCTGGACAAAATTAATTTTAGTTTAGGTATGTATGTGAGCAGGCTTCCCAGGTGGCGCTAGTGGTAAGAACCCACTTTTGATCCCTGGGTTGAGAAGATCCCTGGAGGAGGGCATGGCCACCCACTCCAGTACTCTTGCCTGGAGGATTCCACAGATGGAGAAGCCTGGTGGGCTACAGTCCATGGAGCCACAAAGAGTCAGACATGACTAAAGCGATCTAACATGCACACACCCACATGTGTGTGAGCACACACACACAACTATGGGTTTCACAAGGCACCTGCAGAAAAAACAAAACAAAACAAAACAAAACAGGGACTTGAAAAGCAAGGTGAAGCCAACAATATTAGAAACAAACAAAATTAGGAATTACTGGGCTAGAAAATGTACACAGATTTTTGTCCTTTGCCTTGGACTGCAAGGAGGTCAAATCAGTCAATCCTATAGGAAATCGGTCCTGAATAATCATTAGGACTGATGCTCAAGCTGAAGTTCCGGTACTTCGGCCACCTGGTGCAAAGAACTGTCTCATTGGAGAGGACCAGGATGCTGGGAAAGATTGAAGGCAGGAGGATAAGGGGATGACAGAGGATGAGATAGTTGGATGGTATCACCGACTTGATGGACATGAGTTTGAGCAAACTCCAGGAGTTGGTGATGGACAGGGAAGCCTGGTGTGCTTCAGTCCATGGGGTCTCAAAGAGTCAGATACGACTGAGCGACTGAACTGATACTTTTCAACATTAAGTGCCACTCAAACTGCATGATGACCGGTTCTCCTCTTTCTCTGCTTCTCACTTGATCTCTGTCAGCTTAGCAGAGCACAGCTTCCATATGAAATAGAACAGAACAAGATGCAGATCATCCAGGCTCTGGCTCATGGCTGTAAGCCCAGGACTTCAGGTCAATGCCTGGCTGAGAGGGAGGGGTCTTGTCAGACCCAGACATCAGGCCACAGGGGGCCGGCGGCCCTGCTGCCTCCCTCCCTCTGAAATAGAGTTATCCTGGAGAGTGACAGATGACCAACCCAGAGGAGACAGTCCGTCCCTGTCTCCAACAGACATCTCTGCTCAGTATTATTTAACAACCGAAATGGGGAAAGGATTTGGAAAAGAATAGCTACGTGTGTATGTATGACTGAATCACTTTGCTCTATACCTGAAACTAACACCACATTGTTAATCAACTCTACTCCCATTTAAAATAAAAAGTAAAAGCAAAGAAAGAGTATGTTATCCTTCTCCACTCATGTTTTTGGGTCCCGTAAGTACAAAATGTTCTGATATTTGATAGATTATAATGATGATTCACAGGGAGAACAGAAGCTGGCTGTTCAACCAATACAAAATTGGTTGACTTTATCAGCTATTTGCATCTAGAATCAGTAGCTCTTCCGGTTGGCGCCTCCCAGGTTTGACTATCTGGCCTGTTGATTTACAAACATTCTCAACATCCCCTTGCTAATATCTTGCCTTCGACACATGAAATGAGACAAGGTGGCCTCGTTTAATTCTCACTGCTCTAAGGCAATCTGTGCACTTACGTCTTTGCTAAAAATGTCTCCCGAAAGGTCCATCTAAAGAATCTACTCCCTACTTACATCCTATTAAATTAAAAAAAATAAAATAAAATCATTGCATACAATATTTATCTGAGTTTCTATGTTGAATCACTGATATACAACACCATATATTAATCATCTATTACCCAAAACTTGGGAAGGGTCTGCATGACAAAGACATGCACACAACAAAGGCAAACCGTTAGCATTATTTGGAAGAAAAAGCAAGTGAAATGCCACCTAAATATTTAGGACATCAAAAGTACTTCACAAAATCTTCCTTTGTGTTACGGTGTCTGTCCTGATTTTTCCGGGTAAAGCTGATTTACCAAATAAAGGACAGAGTAGGCTGCCACCTTCCTCCCCTGACCTGGTCCGCTAGCCTAGAGACAATTGTTCTGTGGTTTTCAAGTTTTGTATATTTTGGCAAATGGATCAGAGAAGAACCTTACTCACGCCATCTCACAGCTCTCTCAAAGGTTTTCTATATGNTAAAATAAAATAAAATCATTGCATACAATATTTATCTGAGTTTCTATGTTGAATCACTGATATACAACACCATATATTAATCATCTATTACCCAAAACTTGGGAAGGGTCTGCATGACAAAGACATGCACACAACAAAGGCAAACCGTTAGCATTATTTGGAAGAAAAAGCAAGTGAAATGCCACCTAAATATTTAGGACATCAAAAGTACTTCACAAAATCTTCCTTTGTGTTACGGTGTCTGTCCTGATTTTTCCGGGTAAAGCTGATTTACCAAATAAAGGACAGAGTAGGCTGCCACCTTCCTCCCCTGACCTGGTCCACTAGCCTAGAGACAATTGTTCTGTGGTTTTCAAGTTTTGTATATTTTGGCAAATGGATCAGAGAAGAACCTTACTCACGCCATCTCACAGCTCTCTCAAAGGTTTTCTATATGTAATGAAGATTGATGTGTTGTTTTCTAACCTACACTGGGCAGCAAAATGATACTAAATTTTTACTTCCTGATTTTAATAGATGTACTTAAAAAAAAAATACCTTAGGAATTTATCCCATATTGGATTTTTAAGAATTCAATTATCAAATTAATTATTTGTTTCAAAAATATTAAGGACCTACCACCTACTAGACACCAAAAAAGTCAGAAGAAAGGCTATGGTCTTTGTTCCACAAAATTCCCATACTACAAATAGCTGAAAACGAACCTTTCTTTTTCCATGATCTGGTTAGGTAATGCTGAGTCCTTTTAGCAAAGAAAACGTTGAGAGACAAGTCATAGAAAATTGGCCCCTGAAGGCTATTGGTCATCTGTTAAACTACACTGCACTTGAACTTTAGAAAAAGGAGAAAAAGCATACNTACTACAAATAGCTGAAAACGAACCTTTCTTTTTCCATGATCTGGTTAGGTAATGCTGAGTCCTTTTAGCAAAGAAAACGTTGAGAGACAAGTCATAGAAAATTGGCCCCTGAAGGCTATTGGTCATCTGTTAAACTACACTGCACTTGAACTTTAGAAAAAGGAGAAAAAGCATACTTTTGAATGAAGTAAGCTACTTGCAATATGTCAGACAAACATAATGCATTTTGTTCACACCTTTTCTTATAACAGGTTTCTTTCAAAGGTAAGGTATATTTTTACACTAGCAATTCTTTTTAAGATCGGTAAACGCTGAGCTTAAAAAAAAATTCTGCAAAGTGCCTAACTCACATATGGACGTTTTAGGAGGGATAGTGTTGGTTAGATTCAAGAAGACGTTCAGCATTTTCTAAATGCATACTAGTTCATCACTTTCCTCAGGAGGAAAGGTGAAGGCTGGCTTGCATTTTTCCCTTGCTGGAAACACCGGTGTATTCATTTTCTGAACATAAAATAATAATGATTTATAATAGCATCCCCTCCTAGTGTAGACTCTATTGGCTAGAATCATATTGCTAATGGAATTTAAGCTATTTTCGCTTATTATTCATAGTTAGACTCAGGTTCAGCTCTAGGCAAAATTGTTAAATAGGCAAAACTGATCGCTGGTGCTGTTCCCTTTGGTAGAAATTTCCCTTGGTGGGGAAATCTAGACTTATACTTACTAAGGTGTTTATAGCAAATGCAGCAAAACATTCAAATTACCTCTTCCAGGGATATTTGTGCACTGACAAGGAATTGTTAACATTCCAGAAAAAGGTGACACTTAATTTGAGATTTCAGGTCCTTATGGTCAGCCAGAGAAGAACTATCTGGTTCAGATTGCTCCAAGGAGTGCCTTCANCCCTGGAGGAGGGCATGGCCACCCACTCCAGTACTCTTGCCTGGAGGATTCCACAGATGGAGAAGCCTGGTGGGCTACAGTCCATGGAGCCACAAAGAGTCAGACATGACTAAAGCGATCTAACATGCACACACCCACATGTGTGTGAGCACACACACACAACTATGGGTTTCACAAGGCACCTGCAGAAAAAACAAAACAAAACAAAACAAAACAGGGACTTGAAAAGCAAGGTGAAGCCAACAATATTAGAAACAAACAAAATTAGGAATTACTGGGCTAGAAAATGTACACAGATTTTTGTCCTTTGCCTTGGACTGCAAGGAGGTCAAATCAGTCAATCCTATAGGAAATCGGTCCTGAATAATCATTAGGACTGATGCTCAAGCTGAAGTTCCAGTACTTCGGCCACCTGGTGCAAAGAACTGTCTCATTGGAGAGGACCAGGATGCTGGGAAAGATTGAAGGCAGGAGGATAAGGGGATGACAGAGGATGAGATAGTTGGATGGTATCACCGACTTGATGGACATGAGTTTGAGCAAACTCCAGGAGTTGGTGATGGACAGGGAAGCCTGGTGTGCTTCAGTCCATGGGGTCTCAAAGAGTCAGATACGACTGAGCGACTGAACTGATACTTTTCAACATTAAGTGCCACTCAAACTGCATGATGACCGGTTCTCCTCTTTCTCTGCTTCTCACTTGATCTCTGTCAGCTTAGCAGAGCACAGCTTCCATATGAAATAGAACAGAACAAGATGCAGATCATCCAGGCTCTGGCTTATGGCTGTAAGCCCAGGACTTCAGGTCAATGCCTGGCTGAGAGGGAGGGGTCTTGTCAGACCCAGACATCAGGCCACAGGGGGCCGGCGGCCCTGCTGCCTCCCTCCCCCTGAAATAGAGTTATCCTGGAGAGTGACAGATGACCAACCCAGAGGAGACAGTCCGTCCCTGTCTCCAACAGACAGAGAACCTGCAGAGGGAAGGAGAGCCACATCACCCATTTCAACTGGGTCAATAGCTGGGCTTTGTTTTCGAAACTGCCCTCAGGCTACCAGGGTTTTACTCCTCCAGCTTTTGGCTGAGCTTTTTGGAAAACCAACCACGCCCGTTTCCTACAGACTGGCTTAAAGCGGCAGAGAGTTTCCAACCATCTCAGCTCACGTGAGATGAGTAACTCTCTCTGGTAAGAGTCTTGTGCCTTCCCACTCCAGACCAGGAGTCCTGTTCCATTTAGAATGTTATCTCTTTTAAGGAGGACACTGTCTCCTCTTGGCTTCATTTCAGTTCGGTTCAGTTCAGCCAATCAGTCATCTCTGACTTTGCAACCCCGTGGACTACAGTACACCAGGCTTCCCTGTCCATCACCAACTCTGGGAGCTTACTCAAACTCATGCCCATTGAGTTGGTGATGCCATCCAACCATCTCATCCTCTGTCATCCCCTTCTCCTCCCACCTTCAACCAATCCCACATAATAGAGAAAATGTTAATAAATATTTAAAATGGGTAACCAGCAAGGACCCATTGTATAGCACAAGAAAAACTGTGCTATACCCAAGTGTTTAGCGCAGGGACCTCTGCTCAGTATTATTTAACAACCGAAATGGGGAAAGGATTTGGAAAAGAATAGCTACGTGTGTATGTATGACTGAATCACTTTGCTCTATACCTGAAACTAACACCACATTGTTAATCAACTCTACTCCCATTTAAAATAAAAAGTAAAAGCAAAGAAAGAGTATGTTATCCTTCTCCACTCATGTTTTTGGGTCCCGTAAGTACAAAATGTTCTGATATTTGATAGATTATAATGATGATTCACAGGGAGAACAGAAGCTGGCTGTTCAACCAATACAAAATTGGTTGACTTTATCAGCTATTTGCATCTAGAATCAGTAGCTCTTCCGGTTGGCGCCTCCCAGGTTTGACTATCTGGCCTGTTGATTTACAAACATTCTCAACATCCCCTTGCTAATATCTTGCCTTTGACACATGAAATGAGACAAGGTGGCCTCGTTTAATTCTCACTGCTCTAAGGCAATCTGTGCACTTACGTCTTTGCTAAAAATGTCTCCCGAAAGGTCCATCTAAAGAATCTACTCCCTACTTACATCCTATTAAATTAAAAAAAATAAAATAAAATCATTGCATACAATATTTATCTGAGTTTCTATGTTGAATCACTGATATACAACACCATATATTAATCATCTATTACCCAAAACTTGGGAAGGGTCTGCATGACAAAGACATGCACACAACAAAGGCAAACCGTTAGCATTATTTGGAAGAAAAAGCAAGTGAAATGCCACCTAAATATTTAGGACATCAAAAGTACTTCACAAAATCTTCCTTTGTGTTACGGTGTCTGTCCTGATTTTTCCGGGTAAAGCTGATTTACCAAATAAAGGACAGAGTAGGCTGCCACCTTCCTCCCCTGACCTGGTCCACTAGCCTAGAGACAATTGTTCTGTGGTTTTCAAGTTTTGTATATTTTGGCAAATGGATCAGAGAAGAACCTTACTCACGCCATCTCACAGCTCTCTCAAAGGTTTTCTATATGTAATGAAGATTGATGTGTTGTTTTCTAACCTACACTGGGCAGCAAAATGATACTAAATTTTTACTTCCTGATTTTAATAGATGTACTTAAAAAAAAAATACCTTAGGAATTTATCCCATATTGGATTTTTAAGAATTCAATTATCAAATTAATTATTTGTTTCAAAAATATTAAGGACCTACCACCTACTAGACACCAAAAAAGTCAGAAGAAAGGCTATGGTCTTTGTTCCACAAAATTCCCATACTACAAATAGCTGAAAACGAACCTTTCTTTTTCCATGATCTGGTTAGGTAATGCTGAGTCCTTTTAGCAAAGAAAACGTTGAGAGACAAGTCATAGAAAATTGGCCCCTGAAGGCTATTGGTCATCTGTTAAACTACACTGCACTTGAACTTTAGAAAAAGGAGAAAAAGCATACTTTTGAATGAAGTAAGCTACTTGCAATATGTCAGACAAACATAATGCATTTTGTTCACACCTTTTCTTATAACAGGTTTCTTTCAAAGGTAAGGTATATTTTTACACTAGCAATTCTTTTTAAGATCGGTAAACGCTGAGCTTAAAAAAAAATTCTGCAAAGTGCCTAACTCACATATGGACGTTTTAGGAGGGATAGTGTTGGTTAGATTCAAGAAGACGTTCAGCATTTTCTAAATGCATACTAGTTCATCACTTTCCTCAGGAGGAAAGGTGAAGCCTGGCTTGCATTTTTCCCTTGCTAGAAACACCGGTGTATTCATTTTCTGAACATAAAATAATAATGATTTATAATAGCATCCCCTCCTAGTGTAGACTCTGTTGGCTAGAATCATATTGCTAATGGAATTTAAGCTATTTTCGCTTATTATTCATAGTTAGACTCAGGTTCAGCTCTAGGCAAAATTGTTAAATAGGCAAAACTGATCGCTGGTGCTGTTCCCTTTGGTAGAAATTTCCCTTGGTGGGGAAATCTAGACTTATACTTACTAAGGTGTTTATAGCAAATGCAGCAAAACATTCAAATTACCTCTTCCAGGGATATTTGTGCACTGACAAGGAATTGTTAACATTCCAGAAAAAGGTGACACTTAATTTGAGATTTCAGGTCCTTATGGTCAGCCAGAGAAGAACTATCTGGTTCAGATTGCTCCAAGGAGTGCCTTCATAGCCTTCCATGCTTCTCTATGTCAAGCTTTACTCTTATAAGAAAAAAAAGAGAGAGAGAGAGAAAAAAACAACAGCAAATGGTTCCATTTTAAGCATAAATCTTGCTATTACTCATAAGTATGGATTAGATGAGGTATTTCAGTTTGACATTACAGAATAGCACTTTGCAAAATGTTGCACAATCTGATCATACACATAGCATTCCTATCCTCCATGCTTTTTCAAAATACAGAAGGCAAGACACTCAACACATTTTCTTCGTTTGTCTGAAGGAAATTTCCCTGAACTGAGGAAGAGGAGAAATTTTAGAATACAGACACCATCAGTGGCCTCCTTACCTACAGGCATCTTATGCCTGATGGCCAAGTCAACTCTTCGTTGTTAGTCACTCCCAGAGAAAGAAGTAAGTAGAATGAAATGAATTTTGGACTGAGAACCAAAGTTACAAGTCCAAACCATGGACTTCCTGCTGTGAGATCTTGAACAAACCACATCTTCCGGGCCTGCTGCTGCTGCTGCTAAGTCGCTTCAGTCGTATCCAACTCTGTGCGACCCCATAGACGGCAGCCCATCAGGCTCCCCCGTCCCTGGGATTCTCCAGGAAAGAACACTGGAGTGGGTTGCCATTTCCTTCTCCAGTACATGAAGGTGAAAGGCGAAAGTGAAGTCGCTCAGCCGTGTCCGACTCTTCGCGACCCCATAGACTGCAGCCCACCAGGCTCCTCCGTCCATGAGATTTTCCAGGCAAGAGAACTGGAGTGGGGTGCCGTTCCCTTCTCCTCTTCCTGGGCTAGGATCTAAAATTCTCACCCAGATGGAGAGCTTGATTTCAAAAATCCCCACCAGCAATAAAGCCTCTTGAATTTTAGAACACAATATTAGACAAAAATGAATAACAGCCCAATAAAAAAAAACCCCAAAGTGGAATGACAAAGTATGGCTTTAAATCTTTGAACTACTTGGAATAATGAATGGAATCCTTTCCCAAGTTCACATTCGCACCTCTTATAGCTTCCAATTTATGATTCATTAAAAAAAAAAAAAAAAAAAAAACCTTTCTTCCTGATTTAGTGAAAAGCTCATTTTAAATGTAATTCAGGTCAAAGTTTCCTTTTCTATGTCGGGTGAAATTACATAACTAACTCCAGAAATAGGATTACAGAATGGGTAGGATAATAGCATTTCCAATAATTAATGAGTCTGGTTGTCTTGGTAGACGCAGTGAACATTTCATGCAGATCTGTATCTATTCTGTAGTCAAATATAGGCCAAAATGAGACAGATAGCATTCGACTTGTACATCATAGTGGGGGGAAAGCCTTGCCCATTGCCCTGCTCCTTTCCACAAATTGCTTAATATCACTTAAGTGGCTTTTGAGAAATTGGATTTTCCCCACTTTTCTTCAGGCAGGAACCAGAAACAGGAAAAGCTTTAAATACAGTTAACGGGACCCTTTCCTCCAGACTATTTCCTGAAGCTGAATACAGATCAGAACCCAGATTGGCCCCTTTATTTTCATTTAACATCATCTTCAGAGGAACACTTTTAAATAATAATAAACTACTCTTTGAGTCTCTGATTTAAGTAGTGACTATTGATTGGCTGGTTAGAACTTCCGTGCTTTATGAATTGTTCTCTGGAGGTGATGAAATGAGGAAATCAATGCTGCTATGTGCGTTTATAGTCAGTCTAGAGAGCGAATTGGATTTTCAAACACCAGAGACAAAAGGATATTTTAGAATGCCATTACTTAAGGAATACAGCTTTAAAACGGCTAAGCACATCAAGGCCGATATTGCTCAAAATATCCCTAAATGTTCTGAAATGAGTCGTTAATGTGGAGAGTCCATCCTCAACCACTTTCTATAAAAGAGAAATTGTCATATGCGTATTTGTTTCCTGGCTGTTTAATTCATACAGAGCAACATCACCAGATGACTCAGCATGACATGGAGTCATGTGGACCCGGGTTAGTCCCAGCTATGGGGCCTTAAGCACGTGGCTTAGCTCATCTAAGCTTTCGTGCCTTATCTATCAAAGGGAATCCTCAAGGACTGCAAGGAGGATTAAATAATGTGAACCGTGTATAACAAGTCTATGGGAGGTAACATCACAGATGGTGACTATGGGCTTAGTTGTGTCCAACTCTTTGTGACCCTTTGGACTACAGTCGTCCTCTGTCCAGAGGGTTTTCCAGGCAAGATTACTTGAGTGGGTTGTCATTTTCCTGCTCCAGGGAATCTTCCTGACCCAGGGATCAATCCTGTGTCTTCTGTGTCTCCTGCATTGCAGGCAGATTCTTACCCGCTGAGCCATCGGGGAAGCCTGATAGTAGCTGTCATATTACTATTATTGTTACTACATAGTAAGTAGATACTCAATAACTGTTGATGGAGGGAACTTTGAAAAAAAGTTTTCAGAGGTCTGTCCTCCCTGGTCTGCCCCAAAGTCTCTCCCATGGTCCACCCTCATTCCCACTGACTTAGGGTATCTATTTAGAATTTGGTGGTCCAAAACAAGACCCCTGTCTCTTCCATTTGGACCTTTGGGGAGGTGTTCATTAACTGCACACAATCCTCCAACCATACTCAACCTGCTGAGCTCACCTCCATACTCATCTTGTAAAACTAACCCTTCGCAGCTGCGCTTGTTTTGGTAGTCCCTGACCATGGAGCACTAGATTTAAATCCCACTTTGATGTGGGATTTGGTGCTTGAATCCAAGTTGTACTCAATCTTTTCCCCTGCAGGGTGGAAAAGGCTGGATTTCCCTGAGATACCACAGGGAGGAAGGAAAATGGGTACTGGGAAGAAAAGCAATAACTATCCACCAGATTACTTGTCCAGAAAAAAAGTAATTGTAACCACATAAGATGTTAGATATTAACCATACTTAGTGTGGTGGTGATTTTGCAATATATGCAAATATCGAATCATTAGGCCATAACCTAAAACTATTATCAGTATAATTGATATTTATGTCAGTAAAAATGACCCAGTTCAAATTTTGCTTCTTTAATGTAAACTCAATTCATCTCCATTGACAGTAATTCATCTCTCCTCTAAACTCCAATCAGAGTTTGTGCCTACCTTTCTCTCTCTCTCTATGGTTTCATTTTTGGCTGTGCTGCAAAACTTATGGGATCTTAATTCCCAGACCAGGAATTGAACCTGGATCCTCAGGAGTGAAAGCATGGAGTCCTAACCACTGGACCATCAGGGAATTCCCTGTGTCTACCTTTCTGATATCATTTGACCACATTGTGCCCAATAGACCGTCATTTCTGCAAACTCCAAGGCCTGAATCACACTGTATGATTCTTTGTATTTGCTACCCAGGGCCCCACTATAAATAGTGTTTCACAAATGTTTATCAAAGGAATAAATTAATAAACTCCCTAATGGATGTTTTACAATCAATAATAATTTTCATTATAATAACTGGTTATTACATTTTCTTTCCTATCATTTTTACCGGTTATTTAATCTTTCTATCAGCTGCTTTCTCCAGGGAAAGAATAACTTTAAATAATCACTTGTAAAAGCTTGAATGATTATACTAAAGTACAGATGAGATTTATAATACTCTCATTTAAGGGTATATATCAAACAAGAGGTTTTCTTTCTCTTTTTCTCATTGTATTCTCCAAAGGAAAATGGAGTCCTTTGAATGTGTTTATTATTAAGTAAAGGGAGGTGTCTATAGGTTTACAAATAACAGGAACCGCAACTACACTCTTAAAAATGCTCTAGGTCGGTACTTCCCTGCTGGTCCAGTGGCTAAAACTTCACGCTCCCAAGGCAGAGCGCCTGGATTCAATCCCTGGTCAGGGAACTAGATCCCATGTGCCGTAACTAAGAACCCGGTGCAGCCAAATTAATTAATTAATTTACAATTTTTTTCCAGGTCATATCATCTTAGTGGAAATTGAAAAAGAAGTGGTTTGTATAATGCTTCTAGAAGACAAATATTTTTCCTGAGAACGAGAATCTCTCCCACACTCAAAGTTCACTGACTTGTAAGACAGACCAAGGAGACAAATGACACAGATGAATGGAGACAAAGACTAGCAGAGCACCCAAGACTGAAGCTAAATGTACTGTCCCCTAAATAGGCTACTACCCTCCACCATCATGAACAGAAATGGTTGGGACAGTGAGAACTAATGTGGGAGAAAACACAGGATATGTGGAGAGAAGTCCAAAGGAAAAACGTTTGTGCAAGTAAAGGTTATCTTCTTTAATTATCATTATAATTAAAGGTATAAAACATGCCACACTTAACCATTAAATGTCCAAAAGATGTAGGAAATCATTGGTCTATCTCCCCACCCAATGCTGAAATCATCAACAAACTTTTATTTTTCCCTTTAAAATAAACATCATTACTATATTCATCAACTGGATCTTTTAAAGGTTTTGAGCTTAGCACTTAATCACATGGGTGTAATTTTCATCCCATCTTGCCTTACAATAATTTGAGCGGAGTCACAGCCCCCAAAAAATGTGTTTGAATGGACACATCTGACAATTAGCACACTTTAATGTATTTCCTGCGCCAAAGAATTGATGCTTTTGAACTGTGGTGTTGGAGAAGACCCTTGAGAGTCCCTTGGACTGCAAGGAGATCCAACCAGTCCATTCTAAAGGAGCTCAACCCTGGGTGTTCTTTGGAAGGAATGATTGATGCTAAAGCTGAAACTCCAATACTTTGGCCACCTCATGCGAAGAGTTGACTCATTGGAAAAGACTCTGATGCTGGGTGGGATTGGGGGCAGGAGGAGAAGGGGACGACCAAGGATGAGATGGCTGGATGGCATTACCGACTCGATGGATGTGAGTTTGAGTGAACTCCGGGAGTTGGTGATGGACAGGGAGGCCTGGTGTGCTGCAATTCTTGGGGTCGCAAAGAGTCAGACACGACTGAGTGACTGAAGTGAACTGAACTGAATGATTTACAGTGCAACTAAGGAAATACATTCAGTCAGTTCAGTTGCTCAGTCGTGTCCGACTCTTTCCGACCCCATGAATCGCAGCACGCCAGGCCTCCCTGTTCATCACCAACTCCTGGAGTTCACTCATTTTTTTTTTCTTCTCAAATTTAGTTCCATTTTCTTTCTTTCTGCAAAAAAAAAAAGAAAAAAAGAAAAAGAAAGACCTGAATCAATGTAAAAAGTCCCATCCGTAACTCACCAAAAGCAAAAAACAAAAAAACATTTTTTTGTTCATGTGATATTTCCCTTGAGGTCTTAATCGGTTTAGTCTGTAGGATTTCCTTTTTGGGTGACATTATCAGAAGAAATTACCCTGTAGCATTACCTTTGGTCAACGAGATTTGACAGGCTTTCCTTCTCTCTCATCTGCATCTAAGTGAAAGTTGCAAGCAATTCCCTGAGACAGGAAGGTGTTGTCTAGACGTGACCCTTTGAAGTTTCTTTTACTTCCATCTTCAGCTCACTGCAGTTTCATTTCGGAGGGTCATCAGCCTTAAACACTCAGAATCTGTGGACGATGCTGCTTTATTTATTATAGCCATTTACTGTAGTACTCTGTGCTAGAGAAAAAGTGAGGCTAGCTGTAGAATTTGCCTGGAATTCATTCAGTATCACCCTTGCTAACCCTTACTGGGGCAGTGGCTTCAGGTCAGGGAAGAATACAGGGAAAAGCTGGGAAGAGAACTTTGCAAATTGGGAAGGTCCAAGGGAGGACATCTCAGTCATGCAATAGTAATTTTTTGTTCGTTTTGTTTTTCTGAGGACAGAGCATTCCTTGAAAATTTGTAGTTTAAAACTAGTAATAATAACTACAGAAAAAAATGATGCTTCAGCCAATTTCTTACCTAATTTTAAAAGCTTGCATTGTTTGTTTGTTTTTCTCCTTGCATTACTTCGATAAAGCAATATAGTTAAATTCTCCTGATTCTAATACATTGGACAAAGTTTCAAAAATGTTTGTCACTTTAGGAAAAAATTGCTCATTTCCCACAGTGTACCCAATTTCCGATGGATACAGTAGATTGTGCCTAAAGGGTTGCACAGTCTTCAGCATAGTCCTTGCCTTCCTTGTTCATTGTTAGTACAACATTTAAAAAAAGGTAACCTTAATGAACCCTGAGACTCCTTTAGACTTTTACCTAGAAACTAATAACAACTTCTAGAAGTCAGTCTGGCAACTGAACAGTACTTATTGTGAGGGATGGGGGAGATAGGGGTAGAATGGGGGTAGCATGGAAATTCTAGACTTTTCTTTTACTGATAAAAGGATTAACTTTACTGTTTATATTACATACCTATTCTGTTTGTTTTAATATCAATAACTTCCCTGCCTGTGTTCCTCCTGTTGTAGGAAAAAGTTTTATTCACTTCTAATTTACATCTGTCTTGTCCGAGTTGCAGTTTTAGGAAAAATGTGGAAGTGGTCAGTTTTCCAAAACCTTTTGTAAGTAGGGCTTTACAGTTACTGTGCCAATACCTTAATTCCAATAGGGAAATTTGCTAATAAATTAGACAACATGGTAGGAACAGGTTCTGAGAAAGCTCTGAGAAATGCTCTTACATTTTTCAGGTAGTGATCTGGGTCTCTTAGTATCTCATAGTTGAATTGATTCCTAAGAATTAGAAAGATGATGTTTTGGATTGATTCCTATCAAAGGGAGGTTGAAAGGAAGAGAGGTTGCAGCATAAATACTGCTAAGCCAGAGAGAGCAGTCTTCCAGAGTGCTCTATAGTTTGAAACAGCATTTTACCTATGTATCGTCTCACATTGATTTTGATCCTAAAAATACTCCTTCTTAAATAGGCCATCATCAAATGGCCATTTTCAAATTTCCATTTTTCAAGGTTTGGAAACAGGCTTTTGCTTAGTAACTTTCTTAAATTTGCATAGTTAATAAAGAACAAAATATTAAAACTAGGTGTTCTGATTGTGAGATCTGGCTACTACACCAAAATTTAATGAGGATTCCTTGGTGAGAAGGGAAATATAGAAGAATTTGGTTTCTTGAGATCTCCAGCATCATTTAGCTGGAGAATAAGTAAAATCTGCAAAGTACAGAGCAAATATGCATTGTTTTAAACACCCACAAATTAATATATGAATGCTTTTTACATTGTTTTACAAAGCATTTTACAGCTGTTCAGTTTTAAGTTGACAGACTTTTTACACATTTTTACCCTTCAGTATGTCAAAAATATTCCCCCTAAAGCACACCACGTATCTTTAGGAGATGGTTTTCCAGATATTTTTCAGAACCAGTGACATGGAGTGTAGGATGAAGTAAAGTTTTAAAATTTGATATTTATGGTTGGGGACTGAGAAAAGTAGGTTCTTAAAGACTCCTAAAAGATGAAAAATTGCACATTATATCTGAAAGAGTTGCTAAAATTATTTTCTTTGTGATTCAGATGGGTAGGTGTGTTTTTATTGTAGATACAGTCATAGATTGAGTCTTCTATTTTTACTTTTTTTTTAATTCATTAGCACTTAGAAAAATTATTGTACATATACTCTTAAAAACTTACCCATAAACCCAGTAATGAAGCTTTAAAAAGTAAAATTTTATTATTTGTTGATTAGAATATTATATACCAATACTTTGTGGTCACAAATATTTAAAAATAAGACTAACAAACTGGAAAAAAGGATTTAGTCAAATAGTGGTGAGATTATGTAATTTTTTTTCTTTGAAGAGTTTGGTTTCTAATGTTTTCATAAAATTCCTGTGCATAATTTTTATAATAATTTTAAAATAAAAACAAAACACTTGGAAAATAATTTAAAAGCTGGTATCCTTTGTTTAATAATTCTCTTTCTAGTCATTATTTGTTTTAATAATTTTTAAGTCATTATTATAATATTTCTGTCCCATTAGAACTTACTATTTTCTGATTTTGAAGATTAATGGGATTAGTCATTAGTGCTTTATTGTCTAGCAGAATCACAGGATTTTCACCAAAAAAGAAAAAGAAGAAAAGGATCTCACTGTAAGCATGAATCATACCAGTAATTTTATTGGGCCTCAAAGTGTTCTGAGTCTGGAGGAAACACTCTGTGTAAAACTTGCAGACTCATCTGGTAGTGATTTGTCCATTTACTATGTTTTGGACTTGCATCCTGGTCAGCTGTTGCCAAGAGAAGGCAGACAGGGGAATAAAATTATTATCAAGAAAAGGCTTGGAAACACACTGAATGAAGAAAACTGAGATAAACTCAAACAAAATTAAGGATGAAATGGATTCCAAGAAATAAAAGGGGTTAGAAAAAGAAGTGGACTCAGTCCCTCTAGGATAGTTTTCTTTCTTTTTCTTCCTGCCCTTGACATATCAAGTATTAGTCTTTACATTTATTTAATTAATTGGACAACTAGGAATAGATTTTCTCTAATATTTTGGTCAAATAGATTCTATGTCCTGAAAATTTACCTTTGTTGTTACTCCTTCACCACTGCTTTCGTAGTTTTAAGTGTAATTTCTAGCAGGTTTATCTTATGAACTCACGATTTCTCAGATTTGGTTAATAAAATATGTAAATAATTAAGGTAAAGAAATTTAAGAAAAAGATGTAGTTTAAATATAAGAAAAAAACATTATGGACCAAGGACTTTAAGTGTACTTGTACATCAAATGAGACCTACAGTTTAAATAAAAAGATACTGAATGAAGATAGAATTAAGTAGATAAATCCCTGTTATATGCAACTCAAAAATATTTGTAACACACTTGAAGTTAAGTGTTCAGAAATCTTTGGATATGAAATGCACCCTTTAGGAGCTCACCAAACTTCATTAGATCTTTTGATACTTTTAAGTAAAGTAATTGTTGTAATCACTGTTATTTATTAGGGTACTCTAAGTTGATATTTACTAATAGGCTGAAGATAGAATTTATGCATTCAGTCAATAAATTGCAGTTGAACCTTCTGTCTTTGAGAAGCTGTTATTATAAAACAGACAACATTGATGATGACCAAGAGGTAACAAATAGAAGACATTTATATAATGTGTTTTTTGGTAATCTGTCCAAAATGTAGAGAACTCAGAATGATAAAAACAGTTTATATATGCTCAAGTGAAAGTGAAAGTCACTCAGTTGTGTCCAACTCTTTGTGACCCCACAGACTGTATAGTCCGTGGAATTCTCTAGGCCAAAATACTGGAGTGGGTAGCCTTTCCCTTCTCCAGGGGATCTTCCCAACCCAGGGATGGAACCCAGGTCTCCCACACTGCAGGCAGATTCTTTACCAACGGAGCCACCAGGGAAGCCCAGGCATACTGGAGTGGGCAGCCTGTCCTTTTTCTAGTGGATCTTCCCGACCCAGGAATTGAACTGGGGTCTCCTGCATTGCAGACAGATTCTTTACCAGTTGAGCTACCAGAAAGATGCCAGTAAAATAATTTAGAATGCCAGATTGATTCATATGTCTAAAATAGTAGTTTGTATGAAATGGGTAAATATTTGAGAGAATTGTTTATCCCACTTAAGAAGGTATTGTATAAAACAAGTGGAAAGGGCACTCTCTTGGCATCAGGCAAACCTGGGCTAAAATCCCAACACTACCACTTACAACCTGGATGATCTTGGGCAAATCGTTTAAACAATTTACTCATATATAAGTATGTTGTAATTATATCTTACTCACAGAATTCTTGCTGATAATGTAACTATAGTGCCTAGAATGACAACTGATACATAAAAAAGTTCAGTAAACAGTAGCCTCAATGATTATAACAGTTCTCACTCAGTCAGTCAGTTCAGGCGCTCAGTCATGTCCGGCTCTCTGTGACCCCATGAATCGCAGCACGCCAGGCCTCCCTGTCCATCACCAACTCCCGGAGTTCACTCAGACTTGCTTCCATCGAGTCCGTGATGCCATCCAGCCATCTCATCCTCGGTCTTCCCCTTCTCCTCCTGCCCCCAATCCCTCCCAGCATCAAAGTCTTTTCCAGTGAGTCAACTCTTCGCATGAGGTGGCCAAAGTACTGGAGTTTCAGTTTTAGCATCATTCCTTCCAAGAAATCCCAGGTTGATCTCCTTCAGAATGGACTGGTTGGATCTCCTTGCAGTCCAAGGGACTCTCAAGAGTCTTGTTCAACACTGCAGTTCAAAACCATCAATTCTTCGGCGCTCAGCCTTCTTCACAGTCCAACTCTCACATCTATACATGACCACTGGAAAAACCATAGCCTTGACTAGATGGACCTTAGTCGGCAAAGTAATGTCTCTGCTTTTGAAAATGCTATCTAGGTTTCATCATTCCTTCCAAAGAAATCCAGGGGCTGATCTCCTTCAGAATGGACTGGTTGGATCTCCTAGCAGTCCAAGGGACTCTCAAGAGTCTTCTCCAACATCACAGTCCTAAAGCATCAATTCTTTGGTGCTCAGCTTTCTTTATGGTCCAACTCTCACATCCATACATGACCACTGGAAAAACCATAGCCTTGACTAGATGGACCTTAGTCGGCAAAGTAATGTCTCTGCTTTTGAATATGCTATCTAGGTTGGTCATAACTTTTCTTCCAAGGAGTAAGTGTCTTTTAATTTCATGGCTGCAGTCACCATCTGCAGTGATTTTGGAGCCCAAAAACAGAAAGTCTGACACTGTTTCCACTGTTTCCCCATCTATTTCCCATGAATTGATGGGACCGGATGCCATGATCTTCGTTTTCTGAATGTTGAGCTTTAAGCCAGCTTTTTCACTCTCCTCTTTCACTTTCATCACTAGGCTTTTTAGTTCCTCTTCACTTTCTGCCATAAGGGTGGTGTCATCGAACATTTTAAATGATATTTCTATGCAACTGGAAACTCTGTACATTATATTTTATAGGTTCTTCCCTTACTCTACTAGCCTGGAAGCTTGCTGTAAAGAATGTGAGCAACAAATATTGCTGTTTAGTTGCTAAGTCACATCTGACTCTTTTGAGACCCCATGGACTGTAGCCAGCCAGGCTTCTCTGCCCATGGGATGTTCCAGGAAAGAATCCTGGAGTGGATTGCCATTTCTTTCTCCAGGGGATCTTCCTGACCCAGAGGTTGAACCCACAGCACCTTCATTGGCAGGCAGATTCTTTACCACTGAGCCACCTAGAAGCCTGAGTGATGAATAGATAAATCGAATTATAGGAAAGTGACTGTTTCAGAATCATCACAGCAACATCTGTTAACATAAGTTACTTCTGGATCCAGATCCTCCAGATCTCTGGAATGATACTTTTTATTCTTTATATTACTGGGAATATAAGATACATTCTATAAATATTCTCAGTGTTACCTATTTCAGTATCATAAATGTTATTTGTTTATTTGATGCCATAAATTCCAGGGTGGAGAAGAGAGAATGAGGACTTTATGGGAAGTTTGTGTTGTTATTCTTTTTAAATTATTTACAAGGCTAGTAAAAATATATGTCCAATGTTTTGATTTCAATCAGAAACAGAAGTTTCCTTTCGTCGCTGCTTGTCAGTATTTCTTAGTGCAGTCAGCTTTACAGAATTTCATTCCATTTAAACTCATCTTATCTTACAAGTAAAAGTGACAGCTCTGAGTGAAATAAAGATATTTTCTTGAGTAGAAGCAGTAATTATTTCCATTTTTCATTAAAGGAATCCATTCAGTAGTAAAGATTAGAGAAAATTTAAATTATGAAATAAAATTGCCATGAAAGCAGAAATGAGCTAATGGAAGAAAATACATAAACAAGATATTCAAATATGAATATGTTTGAAAATTGCAAATGCAAGTAATGATAAACATTAACAGCAAATACCTTGCTTTTCCAAAATACCTTATATCTAAAAATGTAAGGCAAATGAGCAAACAACTGCAATGCAAAGGAAGAACAGTGAAAGAAGACAGGATTCTCTTTCATCTTTAGCAAAAAGAAATAGAAGTCAAAAGAAAAACAAAGATTTAAGGAATTTTTTTTTTCTGCCTCACTCTTCACCTTTTAGCATTCTTCTGAGACATGAATTTTCTTTGAAGATATTTGTCTCTCCATGGGTTTTCTATACTCCATAGTTCCACTGGATCGTAGAGTGAGATAGTCTTGATGTACAGGGCCAAGATGGTAATGTGTGTGTATTTTGGAAGGAATACACTCCTTTCTTACCTTACCTCATTTTTTTCTCTTTGGTGTTTCTGACTGGAGGGCAAAGACAGAATGGAAAGGCGGGAACTAAAAATCCTTCCTCTCCAGCTCTGAGGCTTCTGGAAACCTCCTGCAAGTAATGTAAACCCATGCCAAGCTCATCAGAAAATGGACACAAGATCTGGAAACTACAGCATTTGCTGGTTGTCCCAAGTGGCAGCTCTAATACTTCAGTATTTGGTGGCATTTTCTCTGCCATGCAAAATTATCAGAATAAACTGTGGGCCTGGTAGGCTGCAGTCCATGAGGTCGCTGAGTCGGACACGACTGAGCGACTTCACTTTCACTTTTCACTTTCATGCATTGGAGAAGGAAATGGCAACCCACTCCAGTGTTCTTGCCTGGAGAATCCCAGGGATGGTGGAGCCCAGTGGGCTGCCATCTGTGGGGTCACACAGAGTCGAACACGACTGAAGCGACTTAGCAGTAGCAGTAGCATAATTTTCTCCACCAACTAGAAATTCTGGAAAGATCTTAATCCCAGCTTAATTAAGAAAAGAAAAAACAGGCATCTGTTTTATTTTTTTAATCTCAAAATTCTCATCAAGATTATAGAAATTTTATCCATTCTTCCGGGTATAGTCAAGGGAAAGAAAAATATGTTAAAAGAAACCACTCTCAGGACAAAAAGCAATGCTGTTTTGGAGCACTCTGTCACCTATTACACCCACCCAGCAGCCATCGCAAAGCACACCCTCCATCTGGTTTTGTTCCCCTGGACCCCCTACCCCCACAGTGACAGAGACACTGCTCAGAGGCCCTGTGACAGACACTGTGTCCGGCATGAGTTGGAGTTCTCACATCCAGGTTTGGTTAAGTCACTTAATTTCTTTAGGCTTAAATTCTTTCATCTATAAGATGGAAATTATATTAAATGGGGGGTGGGGGGGCTTCCCTTGAGGCTCAGCTGGTAAAGAATCCATCTGCAATGCAGGAGACCTGAGTTTGATCCCTGGGTTGGGAAGATCCCCTGGAGAAGGGGACAGCTACCCACTCCAGGATTCTGGCCTGGAGAAGTCCATGAACTATATAGTCCATGGGGTCACAAAGAGTCGGACATAACTGAGCAACTTCTCACTTCAGTGTGACCTGGCATTGCTAACGCTCAGCAACTATTCCATATTTCTTATTAATTCTAGCCAGCGGTCATTAGAAGTGTGTTTTAGAAATATTTTTTTTAGTTCATCACACATTTAAATGAGTAGTTGATATCGCTGAGCTCAAAAGGGAACTAAACATAACCATTCTACTGCAGAACCCCATAGGAGGTGACTTGAGAACAGAGACACATCAGGACTTGAACTCACTGTGAATTTTCCCTACTTTCTCAAAAACCTGCAAATCTTCTGCACAGAAAAAGAAACAGCCAACAAATGAAAAGGCAACCTGTGGAATGGGAAAAACATACTTACAAATCACATACCTGATAAGGGGTTAATATCAAAAACATGTAAAGAACTTACAACTCAATAGCAAACAAACAATCCAATCATATGGGCAGCAAATATTTTTCTAAAGACACAAATGGCCAACAGGTACATGAAGAGATGCTCAATATCATTAATCATCAGAGAAATGCAAATCAAAACCACAGTGAGATAACAGCTCACAGCTGTTAGAATGTCTGTTGTCAAAAAGACATGAGATAATAAGTGTTGATGAGGATGTGGAGAAAAGGGAACCCTTGTGCAGTATTGGTGAGAATGTAAAATGGTGTAGCCACTACAGAAGAGCTTGCATATGCCTCAAAAAATTACAAATAGAACTACCATATGACCACAGCTTCAGCAATATGTGAACCATGAAATTCCTGATGTTCAAGCTGGTTTTAGAAAAGGCAGAGGAACCAGAGATCAAATTGCCAACATCCACTGGATCATGGAAAAAATAAAAGTTCCAGAAAAACATCTATTTCTGCTTTATTGACTATGCCAAAGCCTTTGACTGTGTGGATCACAATCAACTGTAGAAAATTCTTCAAGAGATGGGAATACCAGACCACCTGACCTGCCTCTTGAGACACCTATATGCAGGTCAGGAAGCAACAGTTAGAACTGGACATGGAACAACAGACTGGTTCCAAATAGAAAAAAGAGTACATCAAGGCTGTATATTGTCACCCTGCTTATTTAACTTATATGCAGAGTACATCATGAGAAACGCTGAACTGGAAGAAAAACAAGCTGGAATCAAGATTGCCGGGAGAAATATCAATAACCTCAGATATGCAGATGACACCACCCTTATGGCAGAAAGTGAAGAGGAACTAAAAAGCCTCTGATGAAAGTAAAAGAGGAGAGTGAAAAAGTTGGCTTAAAGCTCAACATTCAGAAAACAAAGATCACGGCATCTGGTCCCATCACTTCATGGGAAATAGATGAGGAAACAGTGGAAACAGTGTCAGACTTTATTTTGAGGGGCTCCAAAATCACTGCAGATGGTGACTGCAGCCANTGAGAAACGCTGGACTGGAAGAAGCACAAGCTGGAATCAAGATTGCCGGGAGAAATATCAATAACCTCAGATATGCAGATGACACCACCCTTATGGCAGAAAGTGAAGAGGAACTAAAAAGCCTCTGATGAAAGTAAAAGAGGAGAGTGAAAAAGTTGGCTTAAAGCTCAACATTCAGAAAACAAAGATCACGGCATCTGGTCCCATCACTTCATGGGAAATAGATGAGGAAACAGTGGAAACAGTGTTAGACTTTATTTTTTTGGGCTCCAAAATCACTGCAGATGGTGACTGCAGCCATGAAATTAAAAGACACTTACTCCTTGGAAGGAAGGTTATGACCAATCTAGATAGCACATTAAAAAGCAGAGACATTACTTTGCCAACAAAGGTCCATCTAGTCAAGGCTATGGTTTTTCCAGTGGTCATGTATGGATGTGAGAGTTGGACTGTGAAGAAAGCTGAGCACTGAGAAATTGATGCTTTTGAACTGTGGTGTTGAAGAAGACTCTTGAGAGTCCCTTGGACTGCAAGGAGACCCGACCAGTCCATTCTAAAGGAGCTCAACCCTGGGTGTTCTTTGGAAGGACTGATGCTAAAGCTGAAACTCCAATACTTTGGCCACCTTGTGCAAAGAGTTGACTCATTGGAAAAGACTCTGATGCTGGGAGGGACTGGGGGCAGGAAGAGAAGGGGATGAAAGAGGATGAAATGGCTGGCTGGCATCACTGACTCGATGGACATGAGTTGGGTGAACTCTGGGAGTTGGTGACGGACAGGGAGGCCTGGCATGCTGCAATTCATGGAGTCGGACATGACTGACGACTAGACTGATGTGAACCATACGACCAAGCAATCTCACTTTTGGGTGCATATCCAGAGGAAATGGAAACAGGATGTCAACGAGATACTGCATTCTCATGTTCACTGCAGCATTATTCACAATAACCATAATATGGAAACAGCCAGATAGATAGATTAAAAGATGTGGTATTTTTATACAATGGAATATTATTCAGTTATTAGAAAGAGGGAAATACTGTCATTTGAGATAACATAGATGGGCCTTCAGGGCACTGTGTTAAGTGAAAGAAGTTGGGCAGAAAAAAACAAATGCTGTATGACATATGGAATCTAAAAAAGCCCAATTTATAGAAACAGAGTAGAATGGTAAGTTAACCAGGGGCTGGGGAGAGGAGGGAGGGGAATAAGACAGTAGTCCAAGATGCAAAGTTCCAGTTAGAAAATGAGTAAGTTCTGGGACTGTGATGTAGAGTATGGTGATTATAGTTGATAAAACTGTATTATTCACTTGAAAGAGACTAAGACAGTAGATCTTAAATGTTCCCACCACAAAAAGAAATGAAATCATGAGATGTGATGTGGGTGTTAGCTAAGTTAGGGTGGTAACCATTTTGTAATATAAAAGTATATCAAATCAACTTGTACAACTTAAATTTACAGTGCTACATAAATGTAGTGGGGGCGGTGGGGGAAACCTAGGTATCATTCATTCAATGCCTATGGAAGGCTGCACTTGGAAGTGACATTGTATCTTTTAGGTGCGGTGGGTACCAAGCCAGATACTCTACTGAGAAACGTGCAAGGATTCCATGCCTTCAGCTCCTCTCTCCTCTCACATCTATGCAACCTTGGGCAGGTCAAGGTTGCATAGGGCAGGTACTTAATCATTTTAAGCAAGTGTCTGCACATCTGTAAAATGGTGGATTTACCAGAATCTCCTCCATTGGTGGTCTTCAAGAGTCAAGTAAGCTCAAATGCTTGGCAAGTGGTAGGCTTAAAATAAAGATTGGCTGTTATTTATTAATATGATTCTCTCCTAAATTAAAAAGGTGCGGTAGACTGAGAAAATATGTCTATAACAAGGTCCGTTTGAGGATGCTGCCCTCGACCCCGGGAGCGACCACGGCAGCACTAAGGTCCAAGTGACAACGTTCTCAAACGAGAGAGATGAAATGCCTGCTCTGAAATCTGAACAAGCAGTGAACTCTTGGCTTTTGGTTATTAAACCAGCACTCACCCCATCCATTTTAGTCCTATGCCAACCTTTCCCTTTCTTGCTCAGACAGTGACTAGGGTGTCCCACTAGCCGGTATAGGCGGAGCCAGCAATACTGGAAGGTGATGGGGGAGGTCCTGCAGTCAGCGGCCATGTTATCTCTGAGCAGGTGACCAGCGTCCAGAGGTGAGCATCATTTCCAACCAGCTAGGAGGAAGAAGGAGAGAACTATAATAATGTTAGTCAGGTAGCCACTTCTACCTTATCAGCCCCAGCAGATGCAAACACGTGCAGACAAATACTATACCAGAGGGTAGAATAAAAGTGGAATTGGAAAACAGCTGCCTTCAGGAGATCCTGAGCTTCCGAACTTGATATGCAGTTGTCATATAGATAACACAGAAAAACAGATGATAAACACAGCGTTTAATTCAAACATGGCCTTCAAAGAGCTCTCCCCTTAGAAACACAAATGAAAGCCCCCCAGACATTTGAAAGAGCAGATTCAAAGGGTAAGCCTCCCCCTGGGGGTTCCCCACACCCCGAGCTCAGGGCACAACCCAGACAGCTCTTCCCAAGAACAGCGCTGGACTTTTTATCACATGTTACCACAAATTCTAAAGTTCCTTATCACATGGGAAAGCTTCCTTTACCACGTTTTTATCTCATTCCAAATGTATCTTATCAGTATTCACGGGGTGAGTGCGTATTTCTAAGGGATAGCACAGAACAGTGTATGATAAACGGAACATTGCTGCCATTCTGATCGGTGGGAGAGATCAAGAGAAAATGGCCATGGAAAAATCAGCTGGGCTCTGCTGAAGTGCCAGGATCATCTATAATGTGGCAGGAGTGATGCATCGCTGAGCCCAGGGACCCTTCCGAAAAGGCAGGGGACCAAGAAACCCAAGTTCGAAGTGGCTCGGGGTTTCCTACAGAAGTGGCTTCTCTCTGCAGCCAAGTAGAAGCCACTTAGTGTCCTTGAGAGGCAAGCAAGCTCTGCATTAAAACTGTCCTCTCCTCAAGCCATATTTTATGGGTGCCAGAGCAGAGCATTTTAAATGAGCTGAACTACGTGCACAGTCCTCTTAAGGATCAGGCAGGCCCTTCTTACCGTGACATTGAACCAGAGACTGTTCCCGCTCCTTGGCAGTTTGTAAATCACACAGGAAATTCTGAAAGGACCAGGTCCCCTCCCACGTCCCTGTTGTCTGCCTTTGTTCTCCCCCATCTCCTTGGTTTCCATTCTGAAATGGATTGTTAGTGTCTTGTGTAGAAAACTTTCCAGAGGATAGGATGGGTAAACACACAGCTTGCTCTCTGAAAACAAGCATTCAAAATGCTTTACTCCTTCCCAAGAGAACTGTAAAATATGATTTTCTTAACGAGCTTGTATGAATGGTCTGGTTAAGAAAGATGATTACACCAAGGAATTAAATTCCACCAAATATAACAAGACACACACATACTTGATCTTAATATGAAGACCCAGAAGCATTCTTGGATGAATCAAATAAAAAGGCATAAACTCGATCTGTAAGAAAAGAGGAATTTGATCCTAATAACAAATATATTGTTCGATCAAAAAGTAGATGAAGTGATACCTTTCAGAAAACTTCCTAACTCTTATCAGTCCAGCCCCTGAACCCCAGGTGGAAAGCCAAACCTGAAAGTTGTCATTTATGGATGACCTAGGAGGCAAGTCAGTGACCCCAATAGACACCGGGGCCCTTTTACTGGACAGAGAAGCTGCAATTCACAAGCAATTGAGTGGAAATGATTTCCTCTCTGGGGCAGTTGAGCTGGCATAACAAAGTCACAAAAGCTGTGAATGGGTTAGCTGAGTTGTTTCAAAAACAATGCTAATGGTGTCAGGGTGGCAGGGTCAAACTCCATATGGGCTCATTGTCTTTGGAGAGGGAGAAATGATAAACACGGTCAGGGAGGCTTCACCAGCAAACATCTCAGGTCACATGGGGACCCAGTACCAAGACTTCACCAAACCCCATCAGTACTTTTGGAAAAGTGATCCAAAGGGCAAACTCTCTAGCTAATTTTGCCCAATATGTGTGACCCTTCGAAAGGAAGACATGAGGTTATGATAGCCTCGTGTCAGCCAAGAATTCTGGACAAAGCAATGATCCAATTTCATCGCATGTTGTCAAGGAGATCAGAGGAAAGAAAAAAAGGGAAATCAGGGCCGGAAGTATGGTATGACGGTTTTAAGAATAGAGTGGTGTCTTCCAAATAAAATCTAATAGGACAATCATAAATAACCCCAAAGGGGAGACCAAAATGGATGATCTTAAAAGGTACAAGGAGCCCCAAAGAAAGACTCTCTTAGGGCTATTCTTAACAGTCAACAGAAATCTCACCTCAGGGGGCCCCTCCCCAACCCCAAAACCTAACACAGCCTCCCTGCTCCTTCACTGAACCTGTCTCTTATACACATCTAGATGTGTATAAGAGACAGGATATGCAGTTGTCATATAGATAACACAGAAAAACAGATGATAAACACAGCGTTTAATTCAAACATGGCCTTCAAAGAGCTCTCCCCTTAGAAACACAAATGAAAGCCCCCCAGACATTTGAAAGAGCAGATTCAAAGGGTAAGCCTCCCCCTGGGGGTTCCCCACACCCCGAGCTCAGGGCACAACCCAGACAGCTCTTCCCAAGAACAGCGCTGGACTTTTTATCACATGTTACCACAAATTCTAAAGTTCCTTATCACATGGGAAAGCTTCCTTTACCACGTTTTTATCTCATTCCAAATGTATCTTATCAGTATTCACGGGGTGAGTGCGTATTTCTAAGGGATAGCACAGAACAGTGTATGATAAACGGAACATTGCTGCCATTCTGATCGGTGGGAGAGATCAAGAGAAAATGGCCATGGAAAAATCAGCTGGGCTCTGCTGAAGTGCCAGGATCATCTATAATGTGGCAGGAGTGATGCATCGCTGAGCCCAGGGACCCTTCCGAAAAGGCAGGGGACCAAGAAACCCAAGTTCGAAGTGGCTCGGGGTTTCCTACAGAAGTGGCTTCTCTCTGCAGCCAAGTAGAAGCCACTTAGTGTCCTTGAGAGGCAAGCAAGCTCTGCATTAAAACTGTCCTCTCCTCAAGCCATATTTTATGGGTGCCAGAGCAGAGCATTTTAAATGAGCTGAACTACGTGCACAGTCCTCTTAAGGATCAGGCAGGCCCTTCTTACCGTGACATTGAACCAGAGACTGTTCCCGCTCCTTGGCAGTTTGTAAATCACACAGGAAATTCTGAAAGGACCAGGTCCCCTCCCACGTCCCTGTTGTCTGCCTTTGTTCTCCCCCATCTCCTTGGTTTCCATTCTGAAATGGATTGTTAGTGTCTTGTGTAGAAAACTTTCCAGAGGATAGGATGGGTAAACACACAGCTTGCTCTCTGAAAACAAGCATTCAAAATGCTTTACTCCTTCCCAAGAGAACTGTAAAATATGATTTTCTTAACGAGCTTGTATGAATGGTCTGGTTAAGAAAGATGATTACACCAAGGAATTAAATTCCACCAAATATAACAAGACACACACATACTTGATCTTAATATGAAGACCCAGAAGCATTCTTGGATGAATCAAATAAAAAGGCATAAACTCGATCTGTAAGAAAAGAGGAATTTGATCCTAATAACAAATATATTGTTCGATCAAAAAGTAGATGAAGTGATACCTTTCAGAAAACTTCCTAACTCTTATCAGTCCAGCCCCTGAACCCCAGGTGGAAAGCCAAACCTGAAAGTTGTCATTTATGGATGACCTAGGAGGCAAGTCAGTGACCCCAATAGACACCGGGGCCCTTTTACTGGACAGAGAAGCTGCAATTCACAAGCAATTGAGTGGAAATGATTTCCTCTCTGGGGCAGTTGAGCTGGCATAACAAAGTCACAAAAGCTGTGAATGGGTTAGCTGAGTTGTTTCAAAAACAATGCTAATGGTGTCAGGGTGGCAGGGTCAAACTCCATATGGGCTCATTGTCTTTGGAGAGGGAGAAATGATAAACACGGTCAGGGAGGCTTCACCAGCAAACATCTCAGGTCACATGGGGACCCAGTACCAAGACTTCACCAAACCCCATCAGTACTTTTGGAAAAGTGATCCAAAGGGCAAACTCTCTAGCTAATTTTGCCCAATATGTGTGACCCTTCGAAAGGAAGACATGAGGTTATGATAGCCTCGTGTCAGCCAAGAATTCTGGACAAAGCAATGATCCAATTTCATCGCATGTTGTCAAGGAGATCAGAGGAAAGAAAAAAAGGGAAATCAGGGCCGGAAGTATGGTATGANGGACACGACTGAGCGACTGAACTGAACTGAACTGAACTGATTGTGTTAGTTTCAGGTATACAGCAAAGTGATTTAGTTATGTATCTTTTGCAGACTGTTTTTGATTTTAAGTCATTAAAAGATGTTGAACATAATGTTCCATGCCATGCAATATGTCCTTGTTGTTTATATATACTGGTTTGTATCTGTTAATCCCTTCAGTTTCAGTGCAGTTGCTAAGTCATGTCTGATTCTTTGCGACCCTATGGACTGCAGCACACCACGTTTCCCTGTCCATCACCAACTCCCAGAGCTTGTTCAGACTCATGTCCATTGAGTCGGTGATCCCATCCAACCATCTCATTCTCTGTGGTCCCCTTCTCCTCCTGCCTTATTAATATGCCTCCTCTCTCTCCCTCTCTTTTCTGGTTATTTTCTCTCTAAGTCTGTTTTCTATGTCTGTGACAGACACATATACTTATAAATGGAATCTATGATTTGATGAATATGCTGCAAACCGTTTTCCTTGAGAACATATTTCTAGCTCTCGTTGAAGAGAAGAAAGTAGGAGAGAAAAGGTCAACAGCCAAAGAGATGATGCTGACATGTCAGATGATCCAAATAATCAACTTTAAAAAAAAGCAAAAACCTAGGTAATAAGGAAAATGAGAAATGTAATTAAGTTTTCCCAGTTCTATTATAAACAGAAGAAAGATTTACTGTCTCAGCATCTTAATGATTGCTGCTCACACATCTTAACAAAGTGAAGCTTTCCACAAAGGATTCAGCCTAGGGAATTTCACTGTTCACATTGAACCATATCGTTCCTCAAGCCCTTCCCCTGGATTCACAATGTCACATCTGAATTCTCCCTCAGCGTGACTCCAGTCCCTCCTGGGAACATGGGATTGTCTCCTTGATGTTCAGGGAAAACAGACAAGAAAAAAAAGAATCGACTGTGCTCAGTGATGACCTAAATGGGAAGGAAATCCAAAAGGGAGGGGATACATGTATATGCACAGCTAATTCACTTTGCTGTGTAGCAGAAACTAACACAATATTCTAAAGCAACTATACTCCAATAAAAATTAATTAAAAAAAATTAGCAGGGTCAATACAGGGATTGACATCCTCTACAATGATGTCTCATATTTTCAGGCCTTTTCCTGACCAGCCCAGCCCAAAGTTCCTGTATCTTTTTTCCTCTCCACAAGCTCTTATCTTGAACATTCACTAGGTACTTGCCCTAACTGGTAGAGTTAGCTGTCTGTTTATGTAAACTTATCATGCTGTCAGAGTAGAAGGGAAACTAATTGACACAGGAGCCATTGGAAATGAGATAATGTGATAAGGTTATATATTTTTATAACTCTCCCCAACTTCATTTAACACAATAGCTTGTATAGTAAATAATCAATAAATCTGTTAACTAAACATGTGTAGGTAAAGTATTTTGTTGGAGAGCCAAAACTTCATTATTCAACAACCCAGTCAGGCATTTAACTTAGATGATCTTTAAATTCCTTCTGAGCTTTAATAGTCTGTGGTTCTTATTCATTAATTTGCAATCAAATGTTATACTAAGGTTTATCTTTGAACGGTATAACAGTTTAAGAAAAAAAAAAAAGATGTTTGTTGAAAAACTAATAGAGTCTGACATATAAGACTCAGGGAAAATGAGCTAAAACTTCCTTTTTTCTCTCTCTCTCTTTTTCCCCCCTGCACTTCAAGTATATCTATTTGATTCAAATTTCTTATTTAATTATACATCCTTATTCATTTTGATAACAGTTTCATTTGGTGCTCTAAATCAAATTATATTAAAATATATATATAATCTGTGATTATGTGCCTGGATCACTGAAATGGATTTCACTCCAGCTAATTAGTGACAAACTCAGGCTTCAGTCACTGATCTATTTCCGCAAGACCCACAACCTTTTGAAATCTTGCAAAGTGGAAAACATCCAAATCATCTTATTGAATTCACTATTAAAGTCACCATCTATCCTTTCTCTGCCACATCTATTAATAACTGCTCATTCACAGCCAATTCAATAAATATTTACTAAGGGGCTATTATATTTCAGGAAATGTACTCCCCACTAGAGTCAAGAAAAACATATAAACTAGGTTACAATTCAGGAGCGGTAGGCAGAATTATACGAACAGCCAGGCAGTCACATGATAGAGAAGAGCTGCAGACTCTCCTGGCTTCAGGAGTGGTTCCCAAAGGAAGAGCATCTTCACAAAGGAAGAGATCCCAGCTGAAATCTGGGCTCCAAAGGAGAAAAGAAAAGATATAAGCATCTGAATGCAGAGTTCCAAAGAATAGCAAGAAGAGATAAGAAACCTTTCCTCAGTGATCAGTGCAAAGAAATAGAAGAAAACAACAGAATGGGAAAGACTAGAGATCTCTTCAAGAAAATTAGAAATACCAAGGGGACATTTCATGCAAAGATGGGCTCGATAAAGGACAGAAATGGTATGGACCCAACAGAAGCAGAAGATATTAAGAAGAGGTGGCAAGAATACATNCTAATTTTGAACCAGTCTGATGTTCCATGTCCAGTTCTAACTGTTGTTTCTTAACCTGCATACAGGTTTCTCAGGAGGCAGGAAATGTAGTCTGGTATTCACATCTCTTTAAGAATATTCCACAATTTGTTGTGATTCACACAGTCAAAGGCTTTAGTGTAGTCAATGAAGCAGAAGTAGATTTTTTTTTTTTGGAATTCCCTTGCTTTTGTGTGTGTGTGTGTGAGGGGTACCCAAATCTGAAGTCTGTAAATGAATTGATCTGAAAGCATGGTTATGGCAAAATCAATAAGAAGTGAATTGCCCTGACAGATAACTCATCGATTGCTCTTTCTCTTGGCAAATATGGCATCATCTGCATGGAGGATCTGATTTAGGAGATCTAAACATTTGCAAATTATTTCAAAGGAGCAAACAACTTCAGGTGGCCCTTCAAACTGTCTTTTCCGCAAGGTGGAATGAAGAAAAAGACCAACAGTTTTGTAGAAGGTGGAGATGCTGGCCATAGGGAAGACCAGATCAACAAGCTTATTAATTAGAAGGATGAACTGAAGCATCTACCATGATTATTTTTGTAATCTGGAGTTATTAAACAGTGAATGCTTTCAATTTTAAATGTATTTTTGTCTGACTTTGATCTTTCCTCTGCCTTCCCCTAACTATTGTGGCAAATCTTGATGTGGTAGAATGAAGTCAAATCAACAGCCTGTAGAACAAAAAACTTGAGGGTCCAGTCTGTGTCTTGTGAAAAACATTCCTTGGGTTTATTGAAGATTTTCCTGTGCAAAAAGTCCTGATTTTTCACTTTTGAGTTGGCCAAAATGGGTCTATCCTAAGAAAATCTATTTCAGAGGTCTTCGTGCATGATTAAAAGTTCAGTTGACAAATAAAATCTGCTGCTGAAAATTAAAAAAACGGAAGTTGTACTTAAACAAAGCATAGTGAGTGTTCTTAGGGTGAAGGGAAAAATAAAAAAGAACAGAATCTTGCAAAGTCTAATGATGGTGATAACGTGTATGAACTGGGACATTTGACAGCCAAATTCTTACTGCCATGCTTTCTCAAGAGAAGAGAGGAGAGTGTGACCATATGTAGGAGATGTGTGTCATGAAATAGTTAGCTGCACAGGCTCAGACTTGGAAAAAGGTATCATCAGTTCTCAGAAGCTGTGTGAATTCAGGTAAACCATTTAACTCTTAAATGAATACCATTTAACTCTGGTAGCTACTTCCCTCATCTGCTAATAGGAATTCATTAATCCATTTATTTCTTCAACAAATAGTGATTGATTGGCTATTATGCACTCAGTCAGTCAGTTCACTTGCTCAGTCATGTCCAACTCTTTGAAACCCAATGGATTGCAGCATGCCAGGCTTCCCTGTGCATCTCCGATTCCCAGAGTTTACTCAAACGCATGTCCATTGAGTCAATGTTGCCATCCAACCAGCTTATCCTCTGTCAGAGTGTGACCATATGTAGGAGATGTGTGTCATGAAATAGTTAGCTGCACAGGCTCAGACTTGGAAAAAGTTATCATCAGTTCTCAGAAGCTGTGTGAATTCAGGGAAACCATTTAACTCTTAAATGAATACCATTTAACTCTGGTAGCTACTTCCCTCATCAGCTAATAGGAATTCATTAATCCATTTATTTCTTCACCAAATAGTGATTGATTGGCTATTATGCACTCAGTCAGTCAGTTCACTTGCTCAGTCGTGTCCAGCTCTTTTAAACCCAATGGACTGCAGCATGCCAGGCTTCCCTGTGCATCTCCAATTCCCAGAGTTTACTCAAACGCATGTCCATTGAGTCAATGTTGCCATCCAACCAGCTTATCCTCTGTCGTCCCCTTCTCCTCCCACCTTCAATCTTTCTTACCATCAGGGTCTTTTCCAACGAGTCAGTTCTTCGTCTCAGGTGGCCAAATTCTTGGAGTTTCAGCTTCAACATCAGTCGTTACAATGAATAGTCAGGACTGATTTCCTTTAGGATGGACTGGTTGGATCTCCTTGCAGTCCAAGGGACTCTCAAGAGTCTTCTCCAACACCACAGTTTAAAAGCATCAATTCTTCAGTGCTCAGCTTTCTGTATAGTCCAAGTCTCACAACCATACATGACTACTGCAAAAACCATAGCTTTATCTAGATGGACCTTTGTTGGCAAGGTAATGTCTCTGCTTTTTAATATGCTGTCTAGGTTAGTCATAACTTTTTTCCAAGGAACAAGCATCTTTTAATTTTATGGCTGCAATCACCATCTACAGTGATTTTAGAGCCCCCCCCCCCAATAAAGTCCGTCACTATTTCCATTTTTTCCCCATCTATTTCCCATGAAATGATGGGACCAGATGCCATGANGTAATGTCTCTGCTTTTTAATATGCTGTCTAGGTTGGTCATAACTTTTTTCCAAGGAACAAGCATCTTTTAATTTTATGGCTGCAATCACCATCTACAGTGATTTTAGAGCCCCCCCCACCAATAAAGCCCGTCACTATTTCCATTTTTTCCCCATCTATTTCCCATGAAATGATGGGACCAGATGCCATGATCTTAGTTTTGCACTAGGCCTCTTTTTTAAAGCTGGGGTTACAGACCATGACCCTGCTTTCATGAGCTTATATTTTTCAGGGAGATGGCATATAATGAACAAATAAATGTACCTGTAATATGCCAGGTAAAAGAAAAACAATAAAATAAAAGATATTAATACATACTCCTTGGAAGAAAGGTTATGACCAACCTAGATAGTATATTCAAAAGCAGAGACATTACTTTGCTGACTAAGGTCCATCTAGTCAAGGCTATGGTTTTTCCTGTGGTCATGTATGGATGTGAGAGTTGNAGATGGTGACTGCAGCCATGAAATTAAAAGATGCTTACTCCTTGGAAGGAAAGTTATGACCAACCTAGATAGCATATTCAAAAGCAGAGACATTACTTTGCCAACTAAGGTCCATCTAGTCAAGGCTATGGTTTTTCCTGTGGTCATGTATGGATGTGAGAGTTGGACTGTGAAGAAGGCTGAGCGCTGAAGAATTGATGCTTTTGAACTGTGGTGTTGGAGAAGACTCTCGAGAGTCCCTTGGACTGCAAGGAGATCCAACCAGTCCATTCTGAAGGAGATCAACCCTGAGATTTCTTTGGAAGGAATGATGCTAAAGCTGAAACTCCAGTACTTTGGCCACCTCATGCGACTCATTGGAAAAGACTCTGATGCTGGGAGGGATTGGGGGCAGGAGGAGAAGGGGACGATCAAGGATGAGATGGCTGGATGGCATCACAGACTCGATGGATGTGAGTCTGAGTGAACTCTGGGAAATTGTGATGAACAGGGAGGCCTGGCGTGCTGCGATTCATGGGGTCACAAAGAGTCAGACACGACTGAGCGACTGAACTGAACTGAGTAGCTTCTGGCAAGATGTGATAGTTCTGTCAAGGGATACTCTAGTCATGAATACTCTTTGGAAGGACTGATGCTCCAATACTTTGGTCATCTGATGTGAAGAGCTGACTCAATGGAAAAGACCCTGATGCTGGGAAATATTGAATGCAAAAGGAGAAGAGGACAGCAGAGGATGAGATGATTGGATAGCATCATCGAGTCTATGAGCATGAACTTGGGCACGCTCCAGGAGATGGTGACGGACAGGAAGGAGGCCTGGAGTGCTGCAGTCCATGGGGTCACAAAGAGTTGGACATGACTTAGCAACTGAAAAACAACAACAACAAATTCTCTAGTCAGAAGGAACTGGTCATTTGAAAGAGAGGAGGTGAGAAAGAGCATGTTGTTAGGGGAGCAACTTTAAGCTGGACTGGAATTCAAGGGTGTAGAGGTGGAAGGAAGGAAGGGAGGGAGGGAGGGAGGAAAGGGGAAACCAGAAAAACAAGCGTGAGCAGTGGTAAGATCAGCCAGGATTTGTGAGCCATATTAAGAAGTTTGGACTTTATCTTCTGGTGATGGCAACGCCCCCTGAAGTGGCCTAAGATACAGGAACAGGGACTTTCCTCAATGGTAAAGAATCCACGTGCAAAAGAGGAGACACAGGGGATACGGGTTCCATCCCTGTGTCGGGAGGAGGACACAGCAGCCCACTCTGGTATCCTTGCCTGGAGAAGCCCATGGAGAGAGGAGCCTCATGGGCTACAGCCCATTAGGTCGCAAAGAGTCAGACCCACCTGAAGCTACTGAGCACACACACATGCGAGACAGAGGAATAAAATGATACAATGATATGAACTGTAGTGTAGATAATTAATGAAAGATGATCAAAACGTGCCCAAGGAAAGCAGTTAGGAGAAGGTGGAGTGACCTCGGCCAGGGCAGTTGCTATGGAGACAGAGAGACGTGGTTGGTCTTTTCAGATGTCGAGGTAACGTCTAGAGGAGTCGGTGATTGGCTGAATTTGGGAGGAGCAGATGGAGAAGTCAAGGATGAGACCGCGGGTTCTGCCTTGGGTACCTGCAACAGAGAATATAGGATGGGGAGTGGGGACTGCAAGGAGACAGTAAGTGGAGTTTCTGTGGGACTCAGTTTGAGGTACTAGTGAAACACCCCATTGGAAGTGACTGGTTGGCAACTGGTTGTGTGAGTCTGCAGACCAGATAAAGGCTCCCTCTTGGATCTGACTTGGAGATGGAATCTGGGAATCATTAACATACAAATGGCGACAGAAGTCATTAGTGGCAGAAAGAAGGAATGAAGAGGAGAAGCAAACAGGGACAAGAAATGAAAAAAGCTGAGTGGGAAGACCTGGAGAGGCAGAAGGAAAACTAAGGGAGTATGTTCTCATAAACACGAAGAAGAGGCTAGTTTGAGAAGGAAAAGGAGACAGTGCTGAGTGCTACCGAGAGATGAAGGCCAAATCACAGCCATTGAGTTCAAGGCTCACCAGAGGCCCTGTCGAGAACAATTTAGTAAAGTCCAGTTGTAAAGCTTACCTAACAGACCTCTCAGCAGGACTAGCAACAGCCTCCCCCGTCTCTCCCACAGGTTTTCACTGGCATCTGGGTTTTGGCTTCTCTTCCATCCCAGACGGTTCACTTCCTGGACCCTTTTCCTCCTGCCCAAGCCCACTGGGGCAGGCGCTCCCCAAGGTCCAGCCCCAAGAATTCCCTGCTCCCTCCTTGCTCTTGCCTACCCTCCCCAACCCCCATTCTCCACCTTCATCACTTCCATGGCCAAAATGTATCTCCTACCGCTGTTCATCCAAGCCTTTCGCTCCCTCTGTCTCTCTCTCTTCCTTCTCATTCCTCCCTCTCCAGCTGTGACAGAAATTCCTGTGACTCCCACCACAACCACACCGAGACCTGCGTGCTTCACTTCCATAACTTCATCAGCCAAAGATGCCTTAAACTCAAGACAGTCCACCTGAACTCTGCACTGACACGCTACCTGCCACCTCCCGACTCCTCTATTCCTTCATTTCCCTATTTCTCGCTTGACTCTTGGTCCTGGCATCCAGGCTGTGGAGAGGTCCCATCTACCTCATGCCTAAAGTTTTGCTCACTCCTTCCCTGCCTTCCATTACACACCCACCATTCTGGTTTAGGCCACTCTTCCTCTTTGCCAACAGATCTTTCATTGACCATCTTAACATTCTGTCTCTTCAGCAGGCTGTACATTTTGGTGGAAGGTCCAGCTCCACTCTCAAGTTGCTGCTGCTTAGAAGTTTTCATGTCTCCCAGCTGTCTGTTGAATTAAGCACAAGCCTCTCCTATAGGCCTTCAGAGCCCTCCATAACTTGACACTTCATAGCCCACCTTTCTAGTTTACTGTTCCTCTGCCTGCTCTCTAAATCCTAAGCAAATGAGACTGTTCACCTTTCAACAAATTAAACCCACATTTCTCACCTTGTTTCTGTTCTGAAAATCCTTCCATTCCACGAGGATCGTCTCCAATGGCATATCCACCATCAACTCCTCTCCATCAACATGTCCCTTCCAAGTCCCTCAAAAATTCCTCATAGCATTTCTATTGTACTTCTGTTGTGACACTCACTGGTTTTTGGTTTTTTTTTTCTTAATTATAACCATTTGTGTCTTGGAATTATCACCCTCTGCTGCAATCCAAGATTCCTCTAGGCCAAATCCATGTCTGTTAACCCAGGAGCTTTGGGTGGGTAGTAATTGTCTGTTGGCCTGAATTAATGAGATTCCATTGCACATGTGTAAGCATTTGTTAATAAGAGTTAATTTTTTTCTTTTCTAGTGGCATCTAGAACAGAGGTCCCATATTGGCAGTTAGAAGCTGAATCTGGCCCACAGATGTGTTTTGTTGAATCCACAGTTATTTTTTTAATTGAGTCAACATTTTTCAATGGAATATTTTATGTAAAATGCCAGATTTTCAGCTTCTCTAAAAGTAGAGTGTTCTGGCAACAGCGAGCCCATATTCATTTCCAAGAGAATACAACTAAAGTGGGAGCCAGCTTGCCCCTTTGGATGGAGTGTGTACACCTCACTTCACCCCACTCCCCAGCCCTTCCTGGTCCACTGCCTCAGTGATGTAACCAATGCCTCCCCTGTGGGCATTAGAATTTGCAACCCCTGCTCTCCAGTCCTTGCAAGGGCAATCCATAGAACCTACATTGACCAATGTTACTAGTCCAGGACTGTCTTTCAAATCAAATCTGAGGGGTACATGAATTGGACCATGGTGCTCCTTTGCCTCGTGCCCTCCACAACGTCTCCCCTACAGTGCCAAAAGTTCTCTGAGTAACGAGCTACACTCTTTTCTCATCAAAACACACCTGCCTTCTAATGCAAGTTAGATGATTAATATGTGTTCAATGTTAATGAATTAATAATGATAACATTTCCTGCATGAGTATAGTATAAGTATGACAAGTCTGTGTCAAGAACAATGTAACACACGCACACACATGAACACACGTAGACACCATGGCTGACATCACAAATCAACCACAGGTCTCCTTCCAGCTAGATCCTCAGAAATCATCTCTATACAGCCCTTCATGAAGCTACCACCAATGGCTCGGAGCTGGCACTGAGGCAGGCACCCTGCATCCTTCATGTACATCACCTCTTTCTTCACAGCAGGGAGGTGGGTGAACAGAACAGGCAACATTATTATCAGTTCATTTCAGTTCAGTTCAGTCGCTCAGTCGTGTCCGACTCTTTGCGACCCCATGAATTGCAGCACTCCAGGCCTCCCTGTCCATCACCATCTCCCGGAGTTCACTCAGACTCACGTCCATTGAGTCAGTGATGCCATCCAGCCATCTCATCCTCGGTCGTCCCCTTCTCCTCCTGCCCCCAATCCCTCCCAGCATCAGAGTCTTTTCCAATGAGTCAACTCTTCGTATGAGGTGGCCAAAGTACTGGAGTTTCAGCTTTAGCATCATTCCTTCCAAAGAAATCTCAGGGTTGATCTCCTTCAGAATGGACTGGTTGGATCTCCTTGCAGTCCAAGGGACTCTCAAGAGTCTTCTCCAACACCACAGTTCAAAAGCATCAATTCTTCGGCACTCAGCTTTCTTCACAGTCCAACTTTCACATCCATACATGACCACAGGAAAAACCATAGCCTTGACTAGACGGACCTTAGTCGGCAAAGTAATGTCTCTGCTTTTGAATATACTATCCAGGTTGGTCATAACTTTTCTTCCAAGGAGTAAGACTCAGCTTTCTTCACAGTCCAACTCTCACATCCATACATGACCACAGGAAAAACCATAGCCTTGACTAGACGGACCTTAGTCGGCAAAGTAATGTCTCTGCTTTTGAATATGCTATCTAGGTTGGTCATAACTTTTCTTTCAAGGAGTAAGCATCTTTTAATTTCATGGCTGCACTCACCGTCTGCAGTGATTTTGGAGCCCCCAAAAATAAAGTCTGACACTGTGTCCACTGTTTCCCCATCTATTTCCCATGAAGTGATGGAACTGGATGCCATGATCTTCGTTTTCTGAATGTTGAACTTTAAGCCAATGTTTTCACTCTCCTCTTTCACTTTCATCAAGAGGCTTTTTAGTTCCACTTCACTTTCTACCATAAGGGTGGTGTCATCTGCATATCTGAGATTATTGATATTTCTCCTGGCAATCTTGATTCCAGCTTGTGTTTCTTCCAGTCCCGTGTTTCTCATGATGTACTCTGCATAGAAGTTAAATAAGCAGGGTGACAATATACAGCCTTGACGTACTCCTTTTCCTATTTGGACCAGTCTGTTGTTCCATGACCAGTTCTAACTGCTGCTTCATTACATTTTCTAAATTACTCCTTTCTTTTTTCTCTGAACTTATTCATGGACCAGTTATGAGTACTTCTCAGACTGGCACTGGTCTTCAGATCACACTTCAAGAAAGAACATTCTAGACGTATTGCCACTGCCTTTTGGATCAAACCCAACCTGTGAACCAATAGGGGGGGAGATTTCCAGAAAACTTAGTATATCAGCCACGGGTCCTAATAGTGGGTAGAGGAAGCCACACTCGTTACAAAAAAGAAATGTATTTTTTAAATGACATGACTAACCGAAATATAAGTCCTCTGGAGTACAGTCATGAGTGGCCAGGACAGAAGAAGGAAGACAATACCCCAGGTCACCTCACGGGACCTCACTGACATACCCAGCTCCCTTGTTTCTCTTGGCTAATGATATTTTAATCAGTTTAGCAAGATTTCTCATGATAATCATTAGTTTCTCACCTCTAATCAACAGTGCTTGTTAAAAATATAGATTTTAGGTTCCCATCCAAGACGTAGGAATGGGAGAGGAGGTGCGTCTAATTGGAGAGCTGTGGCATTTGGACAATGCTGAGAGAAGGGAGACCACAGTGGACGTTCCCCCCACCCCCACTTCTGAATCCAGTCACAGCACACATTCTGCTGATGTGTGCACTCAGCAGTCACTTATTCAGAACCTGGTTCGTGCCGGACGATGTGCTGGGTTTGGGGCATCAGCAGTGGAGAAGGTAACAGAGGCCCCTGCCATGCATGGCTTGTACATACACACTTGTTACTTCCCCTCTCCTGCCTGTCTCTCCTCCCAGCTCTCACTGTGCCCTCCCCACCCCATCCAGTGGCAGCACTTTGCCACCTCTCACCTGGATTATTAGAAAGACTGTGCTCACATCTGGTTTCACCCTCCATCCATCTTCCATAATGCCACTCCATCTCTCCACCTGTCCCCAGATTAAAACTCTTCACTGGGTCTCTATTGCCCCAGGAGAAAGTCAAAGCTTCTGAACCTGGTCCACAGGGTCTTGAGGACCTTATCTCTGGGCATCCCCATCTCCCCACTTAGCCTTTCTGAGAAGCACTGACCCAATTATTGATGCTAACACCTTGTACATGTCTGTCCCTCTGCCTGGAAGACTGTCATTCCACCTCGTTTCCTAACATGTTATACTTGTATTCATTTCTCAAAAGCTCTTCACAGCAATAATGGCTAACATTTAGGAGTAGTACTTGCATGTGTGCATGCTAAGTCTCTTCAGTCGGGTCCAGCTCTTTGCACCTCTATGGACTGTAGCTCATCAGGCTTGTCTCTCTATGGGATTCTCCAGGCAAGAGTACTGGAGTGGGTAGCCATGCCCTCCTCCAGGAGATCTTTCCAGCCCAGGGATTGAACCCTAGTCTCATGTGTCCTTTATCGGCAGGTGGGTTCTTTACCATTAGGAGCACATGGGAAACCCATGAAGTGCTTCAGTCAGTCAGTACACCTCATGCGAAGAGTTGACTCATTGGAAAAGACTCTGATGCTGGGAAGGATGGGGGGCAGGAGGAGAAGGGGTTGACCGAGGATGAGATGGCTGGATGGCATCACTGACTCGATGGACGTGAGTCTGAGTGAACTCTGGGAGTTGGTGATGGACAGAGAGGCCTGGCATGCTGTGATTCATGGGGTTGCAAAGAGTCGGACACGACTGAGCAACTGAACTGCACTGTACTGAACTGAATGAAGATAATGGTGACCCCCTTCAAAAGGTCTCATGCACACATTGCTGCACTCAGTGCCCCCAAGCCAGCAGCAAGCCACCTCTGACACACGCTTCTGCCAGAGACTCCTGGACACTCACAGTCTAGTCTGGGTCAGTCTCTTGTGGGGTCACTGCTCCTTTCTCCTGGGTCCTGGTGAGCACGCAGTTTGTTTGTGCCTTCCAAGAGTCTGTTTCCCCAGTCCTGTGTAAGTTCTTGTGGCTCTAAGGTGGGGTTAATGGTGACTTCCTCCAAGAGGGCTTATATAATAGCCAGGTATGCTGCACCCAGAGCCCCTGCCCCTTCAGCAGTCCACTGCTGACCCGTACCTCCTCAAGAGACACCCAAACACAGTTTTGTCTCAGTCTTTGTGGGCTCTCTGGGTTCTGGTGCACACAAGGTTTGTTTGAGCCCTTTGAGCATCTCTGGCAAGTATGGGGTTTGATTCTAAATGTGATTTTGCCCCTCATACCATCTTGCTGGGGCTTCTCTTTTGCCCTTGGACAGAGGATATCTCCTCAAAGTCGCTCCAGCACTGCACAGCCCTTTTATGTCACTTACATTCTTGAAGATTCCTCCATGATCTTAGAAGACATTCTTTAAAAATACTTATATGTAGATGTGGATTCCATATCAGCAACTCAAAAAAATATTTATTCTCCCTAAATCCTAAATTGCTTACTTTGTTCATTGGATAAGTAACTACGTAGCATACAGTCTAACAGGAAGTTGGAGACAGCCAGTAAAGGAAGAGTCTCTTAATTTGTCTCCTTACTACACCCAGAAAATCTCTGGAGACCATACCAAAATGGAAGACACTTGTTGATAATCTTGGATCAAAATCAACAACCTGGTACACCCTGCTAGTACAAATAAACAACTAGTTTTAATTACAAAGTCAACTTTGCCATCTCTATCAACATTCATTCTGCAATTAAGAAGAGAGCTTTTACCATTTATCCTTTAACATATTTTTTTTTTCTTTCCTGCTGTCAATGGTGCTCAGTCACTAAGTTGTGTCAGACTCTTTGTGTCTTCATGGACTGCAGCCTGCCAGACTTCTCTATCCATGGAATTTTCCAGGCAAGAATACTTGAGTGTGTTGCCATTTCCTTCTCCAGGCTGCTGTCAATAAGACCACTTATTTTATCCACTTTCCTCTACCACAAACTTCTCTGACCTTTCTCATGAATTTTTGGAAGACATGGTTGTCGCCTCACAGAAGGGAGACCCTGATATTATCTGTCCTCAGCAAACACCCTCAGACCATGGGGAAAGAGAAACAGTGAATGTCATTCCCACAGATGGCCTGTTGAGAAACCAAAAGCCTATGAACCTCGACTAATGACTGTACTCATGAAGTATGGCAGATTTTGAAATCCCCAGTTTCTCTTTTGCTGTTTCTGCTAGGAAGCCTCCCACCACCCATCTGCCCTCACTTTAGCTTGTACTGTTAATCAGGAGGAATTTCTGACCTGGGACACAGTGTAATTATCTTGCATTATTCTTTCCTCAGAGAAATTAGACTCTTGTTCTGATGAAGGACAGGGATGAGAGGAGAAACAAAGCTTCCAGATTGTTGAGTTGCATTGGGCTCTTCTGAGTCTCAGAGACCTGTACCTACTCATGCTGATATATCTAGGTAATATCCCCAAGTAGGTCAAGTGAGCTTTTTTTTCCTGTTGTAAACCATTGTGAAGCTTCAGAAACTTCTTCTTAAATCTCTCATTCCTCCATGCTTCCTCACCATAGTTTTGTGTGTTTGTTTTCTTTGCTTTAAAAACTGTTTAGATTTCAATCAATCTGGTCCACTGGAAGATGATTTTTTCAAACACAGAGACCACACCTTATACATCTGTAGCCATCAGAAGCCACAACATATCCAAGGCATTGAGCAAGCAGTAGGTTCTCATAAAATATCTGCTCTTATCTTCAGAGCCATACATCAGGAATCATTCCTCCAATATTAGTATTTACACCTGCAAAATAACTTAGAGATAATCAAGTCTTATAAAATTCCTTACTTTTAAGTCAGATATTTCTAATTATATTTTAAACATCCATCTCTTTTGTCAATATTTTTGTAGCTTTAAATGTGACTGCAGTTTTATCTGTAACCTTTATTTATGATATAGCTGTTCATATTAGAGACTGTTTGACACTTTAAAAAAAAATTGAAAATCTCTGGGATAGCAGAAAATCCTTGCTCCATTAGTTTATTTGGATGAGAAAGGAATGTTAAAATTTCTTCCCTTAAGTTTATTGTAGCTGCTCCTGTGATTCTTAGTTTATCAGGAAATCAATCAAACCATAAATTTGGTTTTACAAAAATTGTTTGAGGGAAGAAAATGACCTGAAGGAAATGATAAGCAAAAGCATGGCTTACAGAGTGAATTTTGCATCTATGAGGGCATTCATTAATGCAGCAAGTTACGATGAGCAAGTACTATACATCAGGGCTGTTCTGGCTTCTTTGGAACTTCCTACATGCCAAGAGAGACTGACATTAATAAAATATTAAACACATTTAGGCATAAATTAAACTTTTTAAATTAAACTGTACTTAACAGTTTGAAGTATTAACTAACACTCTCCATTCATTCTACTAAACGTTTTGATAAATGCTCATGCTAACTAATACTGATTACCTTGCCATGATGGTCTCCTTCTTTTCTGTTCCTGTAAATTATGTCATATGCTTTCCAGGACTCAGTTGTGTTTGTTCCAAAACCCACTGATGCCAGTTGCATAGTTCAGTTCAGCTGCTCATTCGGGTCTGACTTTTTGCGACCTCAAGAATCACAGCACGCCAGGCCTCCCTGTCCATCATCAACTCCCAGAGTTTACTCAAACTCATATCCATTGAGTCAGTGACACCATCTAACCATCTCATCCTCTGTCATCCCCTATTCCCCCTGCCCTCAATCTTTCCCAGCATCAGGGTCTTTTCCAATGAGTCAGCTCTTCGCAACAGGTGGCCAAAGTATTGGAGTTTCAGCTTCAACATCAGTCCTTCCAATGAACACCCAGCACTGATCTCCTTTAGGA
>SJYX01021158.1:21546-41760 GCA_006410675.1 Oreotragus oreotragus | reverse complement strand
TTTTTTTTTTTTTTTTAACACGAACTCCCAAACATGATACCTCTGGTGTTAGATTTCTATGCTAGGAAGGAAGTGATTAAACTTAATGGCCTGCTAGTTCCTATGCTGTAAACTAAGGAGGTCAAACCTTATGATCTCTAAGCTATGTTCTGGCAATTTTGCATCCTGGATTTTGATCTTACTTATACCTTTTTTAGTAGTTGTTGTTTTTCAGTTGCCAAGTTGTATCCGATTCTTTGCAACCCCTTGGATTGCAGCATGCCAGGCTCCCCTGTTCTTCACTATCTCCCAGCATTTGCTCAAATTCATGTCCATTGAGTCAGCAATGCTATCTAATCATCTCATTCTCTGCCACTCCTTTCTCCTTTTGCCTTCAATCTTTCTTAGCATGAGTCAGCTCTTTGCAGCAGGTGGCCAAAGTATTGGGGCTTCAGCTTCAGTATCAGTCCTTCCAATGAATATTCAGGGTTGATTTCCTTTGGGATCAACTGGTTTGATCTCCTTGCAGTCAAAAGGACTCTCAAGAGTCTTCTCCAGCTTCACATTTCAAAATCATCAGTTCTTCGACATTCAGCTTTCTTTATGGTCCAGCTCTCACATCCATACTTGACTTCTGGATAAACCATGACTTAGACTATACTGAACTTTGTGGGCAAAGTGATGTCTCTGCTTTGTAATACACTGTCTAGGTTTGTCATAGATTTCCTTCCAAGGAGCAAGTGTCTTAATTTAATGGCTGTAGTCACTGTCCAAAGTGATTTGGGAGCCTAAGAAAGTAAAATCTGTCACTGCTTTCACTTTTTCCTCTTCTATTAATATTTGCCCTGAAGTGATGGCACCAGATGCCATGATCTAAATTTTCTGAATGTTGAGTTTTAAGGCCTCCTTTTTCACTTTCCTCTTTCACCCTCATCAAGAGGTTCTTTAGTTTCCTCTTCTCATTCTGTCATTAGAGTGGTATCATCTGCATATCTGAGTTCTCACCTAATTTATCTTCCTTTTCTTTTTAACAAGATAGTTGTGGCAGATACTGTAATTGGTCTTCCCTTTCTTCCTTCTCCACTAAAATACCAATTTGTTCATGTATCTCCTGCTTCCCAGAAGGAGTCAAGAGAAAGTGAACCCATCCTAGCCTCAGCTATCATACTCAATTAGTTTAAACCATGGTGATAATAGCCTTCTTCTCTTCAGGGTTTGCTTTAAACATGGACACATGGCAGAATGCTAGTCAATGAGACTGAGAGTTATCTGTTGAGAGGTACATAGCTAACCACAGACTTTTCTCTTCTGGGCTTTCTCATCTGAATGTGATGTCTGGAACTGTGGCAGCCATCCTGCACCACTGAGGGAAGCCAGCCTGAGGTGAGTGACAAGCTGACACAGTGCAGAAGGTGGAGAGGTGCTGGCTACCAAGTCCCTGGTTTCTTGCTAATATCCCTGAGCTAAAGATTGTATTGCATCTTGATTCTGCCCTACCTCTGGGCTCCTTATTCTAGGAGATTGTATATTTACTTATTGTCAAAGACAGTTTCATTATATTTTTTCTTACTTGCCCCCTAATTGGTACAATGAGTAATAATATTTATTATACAGAAGGGCTGTAAGGTTGAAGGATAATTTGCCTATGCCAGGGCCTTGCAAATAACTTACTATATTTATATTAATATATGTATTATGTATAATAATATATAATAAGCACCATGTATACTGTATATAATATATGCAACATATGATTACTGTATACACTACTTATAATATGTGCTATATACCATATATATGCATGTGTGGATGCATCCTCAGTCATTCAAAGAATCAAGTTCCACTCTTTGCAACCCCATGGACTATAGCCCACCAGGCTTCTCTGTCCATGGAATTCTACAGGCAATACTGGAATGGATAGCATTCCCTTCAGAGGATCTTCCCAACCCAGGGATTGAACCAGGGGCTCCTGTGTCTCCTGCATTGGCAGGTGGATTCTTTATCACTAAGCCACCTGGGAAGCCCTATGTAGCATATGTAATATGTACTTTATAATGATATATATACTATATAGATGGTACATTTTATATATATATATAATCATTAAATTTATAGCATTTAGTACACATAGTATGAATAGCAAGGAGAAATAAGAAAGCCTTCTTAAGTGAACATTGCAAAGAAATAGAGGAAAACAATAGAATGGAAAAGACTAGAGATCTCTTCAAGAAAACTGGAGCTAGAAAGGGAACATTACAAGCAAAGATAGGCACAATAAAGTAAAAAAAAATGACAAAGACCTAACAGAAGCAGAAGAGATTAACAAGAGGTGGCAAGAATATACAGAAAAAAAAATTTTTTTTTAAGATCTTAATGACCCAGATAACCACTATGGTGTTATCACTCACCTAGAGCCAGATATACTAGAGTGTGAACAAAGCTAGTGGAGGTTATGGAATTCCAGTTGAGCTATTTCAAATTCTAAAAGTTGATACTGTGAAAGTGCTGCACTCAGTATGCCAGCAAATTTGAAAAACTCAGCAGTGGCCACAGGACTGGAAAAGGTCAGTTTTCATTCCAGTGCCAAAGAAAGGCAATGACAAAGAATGCTCAGACTACTGCACAATTGCACCCATCGCCCTGCATTGGCAGGTGGATTCTTTAAGAGTGAGTCATCACAGAAGCCCTTACTGTTGGGCAAAAGCATCTAATACAAAACCTATTTTATAATAGACTGTTGAATATCTCATGTAACTGATTGAATGCTCTACTGAAAGTGAAAAAGACAGAATGGTTGTATGGGTACAGAATGGGTTTAAGTGCTTTGGTTCTTTATCCTGGATCACGTGGCTGATCAGAAGCCTCAGCTCATGATTGTTGCCCAGCGTCACTAGAAAGTCTTGGACAGAACATTACTAGTCCTAGAAAGGAGCAAATTCAAAATTTAGCATATCATTTCTGCTAGATGAATATCACTTTCGCATCATTGCAAAGTTGGGAGGCCGAACCATCGTAGATTGGAGACTCTGTTGTCTTCCCCTGAACCACACACTGAAACCTGAAGAGAAGCTGAAGAGATGCTTGACATCTGGCAAATCATACTTCATTATGTAAGAAGCTCTTGTACTCATGCTGAGAGGATGATTGCACAGGCTATCTGACTGGTATCTTATCTGAACTTCCATCACTGCTCTCTTGGCATTGTCTGTCTCTGTTGTCAGGAGCAGGACAACACAGACAGCCTCACAGCCTTCAAGGTCATTGGGTGTAAAATGAGTAGGAGTATTTCCTTGGGGTGGGAATGGTATTAACCATAAGAGTGGATGTTTAGACTTACAGATTGTACTGGGCCAGCACTGAGCACTGGATCCCAGTGGGAAAGGAGCCTATGTGCATGCTCATTTCATGGGTATTTGTGGTACTTGTTGCCCTTTAATATGTAGGGACCTCTTGTCTGTGTCTCAGAGTAGGTCTGTCTTCTGGGGTGGACAATGGTTCATGCAAGGATGGGCTCGATAAAGGACAGAAATGGTATGGACCTAACAGAAGCAGAAGATATTAAGANGCTTAATATCTTGAGATAAAGATGGCCGCATTACCTGAAAGAGCCTGATGCAAAGGAAAGGTAAAGCCTGACTGGCAATGAATCAAAAGGAAAGGAAGGGAAGAAAGTGGGAGACATCAAGAGCACGCGTTCGTGATTCAAGACAAGAGTCTGAATTGTAGCTCCACCAGTTCTCGCGTTAGAGTCCATGAACTTGGGCAATCGTTTAATCTAAGGGCCAATTCTGTCATCCAGAATGGTGTGAAAATAAAAGGCACCTTATAGGTTGTTCTGGAAGAGACCCTGATGTCGAGAAAGACTGAAGGCAAAAGGAGAAGAGGGCTGCAGAAGATGAGACGGTTGGGATGGCATCACCAACTCAATGGACGTGAATTTGAGGAAACTGGAAGACGGTGGAGGTCAGGGAAGCCTGGCGTGCTTCAGTCCAGGGGGTTTCAAAGAGTCAGACACGACGGAGCGACTGAACCACCACCACCACCACCAGGCTATTCTGAGAATTAAATGAGACATGCATGCAAAATACACAGACCATCCAGGAGCCAGTAGTACACCCGACACTGGTTGGTCGTTATTATCCTTGTTGCCACTATTTATTATCAGCTTCCTTTCATATCTACTTGCAAATAGCCAGGAGTGCTTTTAGTATAAATCTCTTTTACAGACAGAAAGGGCAATTCCTTGGAAGAAAATCTGCCTTCAGCTTAAGAGCCTGAGGAAGTTTCTGTTTAAAACTCAAAAAAAAAAATTTTTTTTAATATTTTTTGTTACCATGCCTTGAGGGGATGATGAATAGAGAAAATATGAAGGTATGTCTGACTTGATATTGCAAACACCAGTTTCACTTCATTGCTTACACAAAAAGAGCAGTTTATTTTTTTTCATTTTACAATATTATAAAGAATAAAAATAAAAGAAAATAGGAAAATAAACTTACTCTTTGTTTTTCATTTGAACCCTTTTTATTGGTCTCTTTTCTACGTTCATCTTCATACACTAGAACAAAGTCAATTCTTCGCTGACCATCATTGAAATAGAGGGAGTCAGGTTTTCCATTAAATTCTTCCTGTGTGGAAGAGAAAAATAAATTTTAATATAGTTTCTTGAAAAGTGTCAGTTCATAAGTCCTTATTTTGTAGCTTTAACAGGTACATCGGAATGTTTACAGAAAATGAGAAATACATCCTTTACTAGTTACTTGACCAAGAGGGCATGACCAACATGATCTTTGCAAGCATGGTCTGTTCTTGCTGAAAGAAAGTCCTTGAATTAAGCAGGTTAGCATTATTCTTGGAAAAGGAAATGGCAACCCACTCCAGTGTTCTTGCCTGGAGAATCCCAGGGATGGGGGAGCCTGGTGGGCTGCTGTCTATGGGGTCGCACAGAGTTGGACATGACTGAAGCGACTTAGCAGCAGCAGCAGCAGCATTATTCTACAAATATATGGGGAAATATCAGCATTCTGGATTATCCCAGAATTATTCCCACAAGAACAAGAAAAGGAGTTTCAAGTCTGGAAATAAACACAGTAACCAGAGATGCCTATCTGAAGGACAAAAGTTCTTTCAACAAGAGAAAAAATATCTAAGGCATAGCACTGTTTATGAAAATCTCAGGGCTTCCCTGGTGGCTCACATGGTAAAGAATCTGCCTGCAATGTGGGAGACTCAGGTTTGATCCCTAAGTTGGGAAGATCCCCTGGAGAAAGGAATGACTCCCCACTCCAGCATCCTTGCCTGGAGAATTTCACAGACAGAGAAGCCTTGCAGGCTCCAGTCCATGGGGTACCAAAGAATTGGACACGACGGAGTGAATGCCTGCACCCTACCTATGTCATATTATCTAACCTTTTCATCAATTTTCATGACTTCTCTCTGAACCACATCACTTTATAAAAAGTATCATTTTATAACCTTAAACAAAAGCCAAAAAATGCTTTGATACACACAAAATATACAGCAGTCGTTGGTATCTGTCCCCAAATCCACACAAAATACCCACTCACTCCTAGCAAAAAAACAAACAAAAATCCCAGCAACAATAACAAATAAATGAGCCTTTAATTTAGAGCTTAAAAGCCTTATGGCGTAAAAACAAAGTCATAATGCCAGAACAGACCTAATACAGCTTAAAACAGTCTCTTACCATATGGATTTGGATAGAATTGTTTTATTTGCTCTAAGGAAAGACCTGAGTTTGTGTTTCTCACATAAGCTGGTCAAGATGCTTATGTGAATTTTCCTTTAGAATTGAAATACTCTTTAACTAAGTAATAATATTTTTTAATTTTTCAAGTTTTTTTCTATTAAAAATTCATGGGAAGGTAGGACTTTGCAGTCACTTTTTGAAACCACTTAATTACTAAGTGTGATTAATTCTCTGCACTCAGCATCATTTAGTATATAAATCACCTTATTTTACCACAACCACTTTCTCATTTTTGTCACACTTTTGATACGATGTGTTTTTCTGCCAAATGTATACAATTTGATGGGAAAGCCCCAAGTGGCTCAGTGGTATAGAATCCACCTGCCAAGCAAGAGACATGGGTTTGATCCCTGGGTCGAGAAGATCCCCTGGAGAAGGAAATGGCAACCCACTCCAGTATTCTTGCCTGGAAAATCCCATAGACAGAGAAGCCTGGCAGGCTACAGTCCGTGGGGTTGCAAAGAGTTAGATACAACTTAGCAGCTAAAGAACAACAACAAATTACCACCTGATACTTGTCTTTCCTTTTTTCTTTCCTACCACAGAGCACCTGAAGATCGTTAACAGTATTTGCAGTTCCTTTCATTCAGCAAGGTATTTCACCTGCAGAATGCGCTCTGGCAACGTAAGCTAACTCGCAGCCCTTCGCCAAGGTTGCATTTGACCAGGGACCTTCACTATGGACAATGTGACCTGGCCTGAGATCTTGCCCAGCCTGGGCCCTGAGGGACCACGGAAACAGACACATCAGTGTCCAAGGCTGAGGCCACTACTCAAGTCTTTGATTTGCAATTTCAGCTCTTTAAAATTGGTAAACTTTGAGAGTATTTAAAGTTATACAAGACATAGAAAACAAGATTATGGTCACCAAAGGGGAAAGGGTGGGGAGATAAATTAGGAGTTTGGGATTGACGTATATACACTACTATATTTGAAACAGATAACCAACAAGGAGCTGCTATAGAGTACAGGGAACTATATTCAATGTTTTGTAATAACCTATAGGGGAAAAGAACTTGAAAAGAATATTTATATATATATGTAAAACACGGAATCACTGTGCTGTACACCTGAAACATAACACTGTAAATCAAGTATACTTGAATTAAAAGCATAAATTAAAACTATATTTTTAAAAAGTTGTACAAACATGCCAAGGCCTGTCTTTTTTTCATTTCAGCAATGGAGTCCTTGAGGCCCCTATCTTCAATTTCTCTTTCTTTCACTGAAGATGTTTCTACTGGTAACAACCTGGGCAGTTACTAGAGGAAAACTGTGTGTAGAGGGAAAAACTACGAGGCCAAGGGGAAGTGGGGTAGGGTGGAACACACTCACAAAAACCTGGCCATCATTACAGACGTCTGAAACGTGTACAAAAGCAGCTCGTGCTCTGGAGCCCACGTTCTGCTGCCTTTCCTTGGTGGCATCTGCAGGAGCTCACTGAAATCGGGTTGTGAAGAATGACACACGGCAAGAGAGCTATGTTTGCACGGGGCCCCCGGCATTCCTCCCTGCACGGCCCTCACTCAGCCACACATGTTGGCAGCCTGCTACCAGATAATCCGGTTTGCAGGCATGTCTCTCCTGTGTGATAGAAGACCATGGCCCTTTGTTGGAGGAAAACCCCACTGGCTTGGCAAAAGCTGCCTGTGTGAAATAACTAGGTCAGGCTCTGATATGGTATTATTAGAATGCAAGGCTGGGGGAAAGGTGCCAACTCTGTACTGCTGTGAAATCCAGGTTTCCCATCTCTTGGCAGAAAACAACTGGGAAGAAGGGAGGAACAAAACACTGGGCTGGAAAGCATTCCTAACAAAGAAGAAAACTGTCCCACATCAAAGAGGCTGACCTATGAACACATCTGTGCTGTTTAAAAAAAAGGCTGGATTGTTTTAAGTTATAAGTTCCACTACAGGCCTGAGTCATCCAACAGGTATTAAAATGACAGAAAACTAAAAACCAAAATAACCCTCTTTTAAAGTTTTGAAGTAAAGTTTCAATAGTTTCTTAGGATAAATACTGATCATCTTAAACAACTGATTAATCAGAAATGGATTATTCTAGTCCTGACTCTCCAGGTCAACCCAAAATTTGATCTTTAGTTTTTCTCTACCAAGTCAAATGGCATCAAGGTGAAATAAAAAAAAAACAACCAAAACCCTGAAACAATCTTTCCAGTTCAGCAGTTTCAGTTAAAAAACACTTTAACAGATAGTTTAAAATTTATCAGGTCAAATCATCTTAGAGATCAGAGCTTATGTATGGGCACTGATTTCTCTACCAGTTCAGTTCAGTCACTCAGTCGTGTCCAACTCTTTGCAACCCTGTGGTCTGCAGCACGCCAAGCTTCTTTGTCCATCACCAACTCCTGGAGCTTGCCCAAACTCATGTGATCGAGTCAGTGATGCCATCCAGCCATCTCATCCTCTGTTGTCCCCTTCTTCTCCTGCCCCCAATCCCTCCCAGCATCAGGGTCTTTTCCAATGAGTCAACTCTTTGTATGAGGTGGCCAAAGTATTGGAGTTTCAGCTTCAGCATAAGTCCTTCCAATGAACACCCAGGACTGATCTCCTTTAGGATGGACTGGTTGGATCTCCTTGCAGTCCAAGGGACTCTCAAGAGTCTTCTCCAACACCAACTGAGTGAGCACACACACACAACCAGATATAATACTCTTGACTATGTATTTTTACTACTTGTCCCCTGAGAGGGTTGCCCTTGACATAAACTCATCTCTGCCTGTTCATTCAATGGAGATGATATGAAGGAGGTCAATATATCCTAGGGTTTAGGGATGTGAAGCCACATTTGAGAGCTATTGTCTCTCTGGTGATCTGCTTTGTGTGAACTGGTATAACTAATCCTTCCAGTCCTCAATAATCTCCATTTTTTTTCTGAAATTATAAAGTGCATATAGCCTGAAATACTTTTTAAGAGATGTTTGTCTTTCTATATTACTTAAATATTTCCTACTATAATTTCTTATTATTGCATATGGATTTTTAGTTTCTGAAGTGACCATTTCTTGAATTCTGTTCCTCTTTTCTCAGTACCTGAACAGAACAAATCATGGAGCACTTTCTGAGTAAATAGTTGCTCTTAGTACCCAGTAGATGGTTATGGCAGGGAGAAAAAGCAGTTTCAAACAAATGTAGCTTCCTAAATAAAATTTTGAAAATGCCTAATTTTAAAAGCAAGCTTTGGAACAAGGATATATTATACAGCACAGGGAAATATGGCCATTGTTTTTTTAATAATGGAGTATATTATCTATAAATATATTGAATAACTATGTTGTAAAACTGAAACTAACACAGTGTTGTAGGTAAACCTCAGTTCAATTAATTAACAAGTTAAAAAAAGGAAGTCTATCTTCTTTGACTATTGTTTAATGTTCTTAATCTTTAAATTTACCACATTTTAGTATATATGTGAATGAATGTATACATACACATATATGTGAATGAATGTATACATACACATATATGTGAATGAGTGCATGTGTACATATATCTCCAATCGTAATTAACTATATATACTCTATTCTATGTATTTTTGTTATTGTTGTTGTTCTGTTGTGTCCAGTTCTTTGCAACCCCCTGGACTGCAGCACACCAAGCTTCTCTGTCTTTCACCATCTCCCAGAGCTTGCTCAAACTTATGTCCATCAAGTCAGTGATACCATCCAACCAACTCAGCCTCTGTCAACCCCTTCTCTACCTGCCTTCAGTTTTTCCCAGCACCAGAGTCTTTTCTAATGAGTCAGCTCTTTGCATCAGGTGGCAAAGTATTGGAGCTTCAGCTCCAGCATCAGTCCTTCCAATGAATATTCAGAACTGATTTCCTTTAGGATTCAATAGTTTGATCTCCTTGCAGTCCAAGAGATTCTCAAGAGTCTTCTCCAACCACAGTTCAAAAACCAATTCTTCGGCGTTCAGCCTTTCTTATGGTCCAATTCTCACATCCATACATGGTAACAGGGAAACCCATAGCTTTGACTGTATGGACTGTTGCTGGCAGAGCAACGTTTCTGGTTTTTAATATGCTTTCTAGGTTGGTCATAGCTTTTCTTCCAAGGAGTAACCATCTTTTAATTTCATGGCTGCAGTCAACATCTGCAGTGATTTTGGAGCTCAAGAAAGTAAAGTCTCTCATTATTCCATTGTTTCTCCATCTATTTGCCATGAAGTGGTGGGACCGGATGCCACCATCTTCATTTTCTGAATGTTGAGTTTTAAGCCAGCTTCTTCACTCTCCTCTTTTACTTTCATCAAGAGACTCTGTAGTTCGTCTTTGTTTTCTTCCATCAGGGTGGTATCATCTGCATATATGAGGCTACTGATATTTCTCCCTATAATCGTGATTCCAGCTTGTGCTTCATCCAGCCTGACGTTTAGCATGTTGTACTCTGCATATAAGTTAAATAAACAGGGTGACAATATACAGCCTTGAGGTACTCCTTTTCCTATTTGGAACCAGTCTGTTGTTCCATGTCCAGTTCTAACTGTTGCTTCTTGACCTGCATACAGATTTCTCAAGAAGCAGATTAGGTGATCTGGTATTCCCATCTTTTTAAGAATTTTCCACATTTTGTTGTGATCCACACAGTCAAAGGCTTTGACATAGTCAATAAAGCAGAAATAGATGTTTCTCTGGAACTCTCTTTCTTTGTCGCTGATCCAGTGAACATTGGCAATTTGATCTCTGGTTCCTCTGCCTTTTCTAAATCCAGCTTAAACATCTGGACTTTCATGGTTCATGTACTGTTGAAGCCTGGCTTGGAGAATTTTGAGCATTACTTTATTAGCATGTCGGGAGACTCAGGAGATGCAGGTTTGATCCCTGGATCAGGAAGATCCCATGGAGATGGAAATGGCAACCCACTGCAGATTTCAGAGAAGCCTGGAGGGCTACAGTCCAATGGGTCAAAGAGTCAGACACAACTTAGCGACTAAACAACAACAAGACTGATATAGGTGATCTGAACACATTTACAGCAGACCAGGCTAAGTTATAATGATTGGAAGACTATGTGTATTAAATGCATTTTCAACTTACAATGATTTTATCAAGATTCAGTGCTATACCATTAATTGAGGAAGATCTGTAGTAAATTTACAAGGTTAAGTACAATGGTTATGGAACATCCGAAGAAAAGTGTACAATATTACAGTTCATTTCACTCTGTGCACACATACATGAATTCTTTATATCAGCAACTAATTGAAAATTGGATGCTAAAATTGCAAATACTTGTAATGGTACAAAATATTAAACAAGATTTAAAAGAAAGTTGATATTCAGTTCAGTTCAGTTCAGTTTGCTCAGTCGTGTCCAACTCTTTGCGACCTTATGAATTGCAGCACGCCAGGCCTCCCTGTCCATCACCAACTCCCGGATATTAGTGATGTTAAAAAACACAAAAGGGAGGCAATCAGCAAAACTCAGGGGGGAAATTCTATTGGGCAAACAAAAGTGGTTTCTTCAACAAACAAAATGAAAAGGAGAAACAGAGACAGAAAGAGGAACATCTAAAAGATTAAAAGAGACTTAAAAGACATTGTAACGAATTGCAATGTGTGGATGGAATTTTGGTTCAAACTACAAAAAAATGTATGTTAACATTTGCTGCTGCTGCTAAGTCATTTCAGTCGTGTCCGACTCTGTGCGACCCCATAGACAGCAGCCCACCAGGGTCCCCCATCCCTGGGATTCTCCAGGCAAGAATACTGGAGTGGGTTGCCATTTCCTTCTCCAATGCATGAAAATGAAAAGTGAAAGTGAAGTCGCTCAGTCGTGTCTGACTCTTAGCGACCACATTTGAAACAATTGGAATCATGACCATTTGCTAGTTATTGGTTAATGTTGAGGAATTATTGTCATATTTTAGGCTTGATAGTGATAGTGTGGTTATGTTAAAAGTTTCTTATCATTTAGAGACTCTATTATTTGTAGATCAGATTATATGAAAAGTGGGATTTACTTCAAAATATCAGGTGGGGGGTGGAAGAGTGAGATTAAAAGATTAGTCAAGAGCTGATCAATTACTGAAGCCAGATAATAGGCATATGGGAGTTCCATACACTATTCTGTCTACTTTTATATGTTTGAAATTTGCTATAATGAAAAATTTTTTAATATATATATTAAATAAATTTTTAAACTAGTTTAACCTAATTTTATTTATAATTTTGATATTTACTCATAATTTATGTTTGCCTTTTAATCTCCATAGATAATTTTGAATAATCTGAAGGTAAATTAATTGTTTTTAAAAATGAAAGTAATAATTTTAATTGTTAAAATTGTTAATTTACTTGAATTTACATTGTTGATGAAAATATTTTCAAGTAGTGGAAGCTTAGAATACATATACATGTTCTTTTTTAATCCTTTATATTCCTGAGAATGAGTACAAATAGAGAATATGATAGAAATGGAAAACACAAAAGGGGAGCTCAAAAAAAAAAACAATGAAAAGAAAAACAGAAATTTTCCAAAAAGGTGATTTTGCCTAAGTTTTTGAAAACTGAAAACAATGAAAGAAAGTGGACCTGTGTTCAGCATAATGCACATAAAATTCATGAAGAGGATGGTATACATTTGATATAATAATTCATCAAAACAATGAAAATGAGCAAAATGATTCCTATCATTGTTAAGCCCTCTATCTGAACAAATATCCTTTACCACATGAAGACTGAATTACTTAATAAGATGATGAAAATGGCCAAGGACCTTTGACTCTTGCCTGCTTGCGAAGTGTTGGGAAGGAGGGCAACACCTCCTGACCTTAACTGGTATATAGGCCCTTCTAGAAAACAATTACAAATAACAACAATAAGTTCAAAACATTATGTTTTATATTATAGGAGTTCAAAGAAAAAAAAAAGAGTAGTGTAAAGGTCTACTTTTGAAAAATTGGAGAAGGCTCATGGAGGGAGGCGAGGCTTGTCTGAGCTTTGGTGGAAGAAATAATTTCATTAGATGAAATGGAGGAGGAAGGTCATTTCAGGCACAAGAATCCACAAAAGCATAGATGTAAGAATGAGGAATCCAATCATCTAGAGGATTCTGATTAATGGAGACAGGCCTCAATCAATTTTACACGAGTGCAAATTTAAGGTGGATTTTTCTGGCCCTGCTAAGTTCCTTGTTCAGAAGCTGAAATAATACAGCTGCAACATGGCAAGCAGAGGAAATGAAATGGAAGCCTACAAACCATGAAGTGTACAGCAGGAGCCCAATCAGCGAACTAGGTACAGTTTTATTTTGGGGCTATATCGCAAAGGTGACTTAGGTAGACCCAAGGGTCAGGGTTCTGTGTGCACGTGTGCGGACCTTTAGTGATCATTAGCTTCAGAGAAAAAAAAATGTTACATGGCCCAGCAAGTAAAAATGATTAAGGTATTCCTTGTAGCTATTTCTGTATGTCATAAAAACAGCGGGATTTTTTAGAATAGGCTGATATTCTTTATCCCAGTCCTCCCTAAAGGGAATTAAAGAACTGAGACCTGTAGGAATTTATTGGTCTGATGGGATGAAAACACAGCACCGAAAGGAGCATACATGTTCCCGGGGACTCATTTGAGTCTCTATCTAAATGCAAAGCCTGGTCTTATTTTCTGAAACCAGCATTCTGGTAGACTGTTTAAGAGTTAAAGGATTATAAGAATAAGTCATTGATCTCCCATTTCTAAGGTTAACAAAGAATTTCATATTAATGAAATCAAACATTGCCCTTAAACTGACAGATTTTAAGCAGAGGGAAAGAGGGAAGGTGCTTTTGTTTGTTCTGTGATCATTTGAAAGCTGCATGACATTCTTGAAAAGAAAAGAAAGAGAAGACATTCAAACTTATAAGAATCCCTTTCCAGGCTCTCCTTGCAAAAGGCAAATTAGAAATTACCTTGGATAGAGTGTACAAAATGGAATGACCCTGGGCTCTTTGCAGGGTGGCCTAACTTTTAAATTCCGGCAGCATGATTTACTGTGTACTTAGGGGGAAAAAAAAATTGTTCTCAGTGAGAATGATTTCAGGTGAAAGATGAGGTACTTACAAATGAGATAGTTCTATTCCTATATTGATGAAACCAAGCTAAACAAATATTTTACAACCCTTTTGACAAAAGGGCTTTGGACAAAAGATTTTGATGAGAAGAATTGCAGGTAGAGATAACCTGCACTAATGAAGAGAAAGCTCCTCCATAATATAAAGCAACTGAGTTTCAAAAAAATATGCCAAACTTTTGCATCTCAGTGAGTATTGCCTCCCTCTCAAAGGAATTACCTTGGAAACTGGAAGCTTCAATAAAGCTGCAACAGTTTCTTGAAAGAGTTTCCAGCTCTTCTGTTCAAGCCTTCAGGGACAGCAGTCTATTGTTTTGATTATCTTCAAAAATGAGAGAACTTCAGCACATAAAAATAAGGTTCTATTTCTGAAAAATAATCAAAAGTCCATTGAAAGCAAGTCCGTAGACTAAGAAGGTGATTAAGCTGAGTAATAATGTTTTTATTTAAAAAATAAGCTGCAAGTTGAATCCAAAGGGGTGACTTCTAAGTGCCTTTGAAACTGGATCAGGAAATGGTTTTTAAGAAGAATTACCAAAATGACTTGAAGAAAATGTTAGACTTCTAACAATTTCGAAGGGAAAAAAAGATCAGTCTTAGTGTATCATAGACATATTTCACACTTAAACATACTAATATTCATGCAATCATTCCGAAGTAGCAATATGCATCAAAGTATAAAATAGTCATAGCCTTTGGCCTAGCAATTCCACTTTCACTTCTCTCCTGAAGAAGACCAAAGAAGCAAACAAAAATATCTGTGTAAACAATGTGTTTCTGAATGGGTGTAAAATGAAAAATAAACTAATTGTCACCAGTCAGGAATTAGTTAAATAAAATACACCGTGACCACAGTAGAAGTTGTAAAAAGGATGGTGTATAGCTGGGAGGCCACACAGATTTCATGTCATTTGTCCACTACAATCAAACACTGTGTTGAGAAGGATCCTGAAACTGATTTTAATCTCACGGAAAGAATGTTGTTATCGATTAGTAATGCCTGCAGCGATTGTAGACTGAAGGAAATGGTGGCACAATGCTTAGGTTCTTGCCATCCCTAACATAGCTATCAGTCAGGGTTAAAACAGGTAGTTCAGTAGAAGAAATTTACTACAGAGAACTAGTTATAAGTGTTGGAAAAGCCAAAAGGGGAAGCAGGGAAAGTGGGACAAACCAATGGTCTACGACCACAGGAACCCACTGTTACCCATAGCTCTGAAGGACAATGAGAGAGGTATGTACAAGCAGTTCCCCAAAGAGCTGTGTGTCCAAGGCCATCAGGTGTGAACCAGAGTCACAGAAGAGATGGAGCCCCTGCCAGAGACCAGAGCCAGCTTCTTGGTCTGTGATCTGTGCACTCCCATGGAACAGCACACTCGAGGGCCCCAGGGCACACTTGGGTTAATACTCTGGTGTCATCTTAACAGTTTTAATAATTTTTAAACAAGAGGCCTACATTTCTATATTATACCAGGGCCCAGAAATTATGCAGCCAGTCCTGCCAGAGAGGCTACACAAGCAGGGAGATGAAGATAAATACTCAGGCTGTTGCATCTTTCCATCCTGCATCCTCCCACTGCCTTCCACTGGCCTAACTTAAGTGGAAGCTCTTGAGAAAGTGTAGTTTATAGGGACTGATCCTGAAGAACAGGGCATGACGGGGAACAGTGGGGAGATCAGAGAGCTGATAGGAAAATACTTGCCACCTGCAATGTAGGTGCTGGTAGTTGTTCAGTCGCTGTCATGTCTGACCCTTTGCAACCCCATGGACTGCAGCACACCAGGCTTCCCTGTCTTTCACTGACTCTGAGTTTGCTCAGACTCATGTCCATTGAATCAGTGATGCTATCCGACCATCTCATCCTCTGTCGCTCCCTTTTCCTCCTGCCCTCAATCTTTCCAACATCAGAGTCTTTTCCAATGAATTGGCTCTTCACATCAGGTGTATATATTATCCTGAACAGATCTTCAAATATCAATGATTTTGAAAGTTATAGAATATGGATATATGATCCTATTGATCTAAATGTGTATATATTTACATTCATTTTTAACATTCAGGAGATAAATACATCAAGGTGCATAAAATATGTCAAGAGATATATAAATCAAGGTATTTAAAATAGTGATAAGTGACTGAGATTATGACCATCTTCCTAGCCTTCTATTTAACTATGTTTTCTAACATTTCACATGTATCCCTATCTATAATTAATATATACCCATATATACGCATACCTGTATATGTACATATGGGCTTCCCTGGTGGCTCAGCGGGTAAAGAATATGCCTGCAATGCGGGAGACCCAGATTCAGTTCCTGTGTCCTGAACATCCCCTGGAGGATGGAAGAGCTACCCACTCCAGTACTCCTGCCTGGAGAATTCCATGGGTAGAGGAGCCTGGTGGGCTGCAGTCAGACATGTAAAGAGTCAGACATGACTGAGTAACACTAACACATATGTACTTATCTACTCAATAGACATGATTTGTTTTGTTCAGTCGCTCAGTCATGTCCAACTCTTTGCAACCCCATGGACTGCAGCACGCCAAGCTTCCCTGCCCTTCACCATCTCCTGGAGCTTGATATACATGATATGATACTACATAAAGAAGCTTTACCTTTTTAACTTTAAAATATACAAACAGGACCTGCTTGTAAAATGACCGATTTTGTCATTTTACCATTAGGGGAGCTAGAACAGAAACTTCACTGCTAACCCAATTTGTCAAATATGGTGGAGAGATGGAAAAGGATGAGAACTGAGGAAGGAGACCTTAGACTGGTTAACTGGAGAGCCTACTGTGGATGATCTGAAGCACCAGTCAGTTCAGTTCAGCCACTCAGCCATGTCTGATTGTGACCCCATGAATTGCAGCACACCAGGCTTCCCTGTCCATCACCAACTCCAGGAGTTTACCCAAACTCATGTCCATCAAGTAGGTGATGCTATCCAGCCATCTCATCCTCTGTTGTCCCCTTCTCCTCCTGCCCCCAATCCCTCCCAGCATCAGGGTCTTTTCCAATGAGTCAACTCTTTGCATGTGGTGGCCAAAGTACTGGAGTTTCAGCTTCAGCATCAGTCCTTCGAATGAACATCCAGGACTGATCTCCTTTAGGATGGACTGGATGGATCTCCTTGCAGACCAAGGGATTCTCAAGAGTCTTCTCCAACACCACACTTCAAAAGCATCAGTTCTTCAGTGCTCAGCTTTCTTCACAGTCCAACTCTCACATCCATACATGACCACTGGAAAAACCACAGCCTTGACTAGACGGACCTTTGTTGGCAAAGTAATGTCTCTGCTTTTGAATATGCTATCTACGTTGGTCATAACTTTCCTTCCAAGGAGCAAGCATCTTTTAATTTCATGGCTGCAATCACCATCTGGAGTGGTTTTGGAGCCCCCCAAAATAAAATCTGACACTATTTCCACTCTTTCCCCATCTATTTCCCATGAAATGATGGGACCAGATGCCATGATCTTAGTTTTCTGAATGTTGAGCTTCAAGCCAACTTTTTCACTCTCCTCTTTCACTTTCATCAAGAGGCTTTTTAGTTCCTCTTCACTTTCTGCCATAATGGTGGTGTCATCTGCATATCTGAGCTTATTAATATTTCTCATGGAAGTCTTGATTCCAGCTTGTGCTTCTTCCAGCCCAGCATTTCTCATGATGTACTCTGCATATAAATAGTTTTAGTAAATCAGGGAAGGCTGGAATTTGATTTCAAGTTGATGATGAGAAACGATAAGCAGCAAGTGAAAGTACAGTAACCAGAATAGGGTGAGAAGAGAAAGCAGTGGGATGGATTTTCAAAGGGGAGCATGGAAGGCTGAGAGGAGAGAAGCATGCCTGATACTGGGCAACCAGGGCTGATGTCACCCAAGTCTCAGGCCCAGAGTTGGGGGACATAGCCCTGGGTTGCCCATGGGGTTGTCCTTCTAGGGCAGGTCTGGGGAGTTAGACGATTTCCCTTGTAGAGTAGCTGCTCTTGATTTTTTGTTTTCTCCTGAAAACCCTGTTAGAACTGGCAGTTGTTTAGGAAAACCATAGCCTGATATTCCATGTGGGTCATAGTCTCAGCCAGCCCTTCATCTCCTGACAACCTTTCCCTCTGTCCTTACATTAGGTTATAGTTCAGGTATTTTTGTTTAAATACAGGATGTTTGCAAATAATCTGATTTTCTGTGGGCTGGTGTTTACCCAATAGGAAAGCAGAATAGAGTTTAAATTTTTAAGACTGTCTAACTAGTTCCATAAAAAAGTGGATGATTTACATGTAATTTTTGAAGGAAAGCTCTAAATGCTTTCCTACTGAATAACTGACTGTTTTCAAAGTTAATTTAGGTTTAAAGCTACTCATTTAAGGAATTATATCTCAAGACACTGAGCTTGAAGTCAGTAGCTCTCAACATTTACAGTGATTAAATTTTTGTAGGTAGTTGACTCTGTCATGTTTTTGTAATGCTTCAAAAACCCATTTGAGGGAAAATTCTCTTTTCTTTTCTTGTCATTTCTTCAGAAAAATGCCTTATTGCCTTGACAGGAAGCAAACAATGCTTTGTGCTCAATATTGTTAAAGCAATCTTAAAATAAGTGGTTTACACTTAATGTTTTTTTTCTCTTAGCTAAGAACCTAGGGAGGAAAACTCTTCAAAGTTCTGTGTATATTAATTCATCCAATGAACACTTATGTAATTCAGCAAGGAAAGTCTTTGGAATTGAGATCAGATGGTATATAGTTGCCTTGGTTAATTTCCCACTGTCAACCCCTGAAACACAGTTCTAATCTATGTTTACTTATTCTTCTCATTCAGAATCATTAACCCTGCCCTCCTCCTTTAGGTTAATTCACATGTTTGTCCCACCAGAAATCACCCAGTTTTTTCCTTAATCACTATACGTCATATTCAAACCAGTCTTCCTCTGAGAAGAGCTGTTTGCCAACGCTTATTACCAACTCCCAGTCTGCTCAGCTGCAGAAGACTGTGAGACAAAGGGCCACAAATGTGACACTGTCTTTGAAAGACATCAGCAAAATTTTACATCATTATCCCAACGAAGAGAGAAAAAGAAAGATTCTTGAAAAGGTGTCAGATTATTTTCTTTTGTCAGAGGTTAAGTGGATAATTAATTTGCAAGTCTGCCTTTCCACAGCCTTTTTACACCTGTCTGATAAAATAAATTATAAGCCATAAAAAATGAATCATCCCCTTATTTGGACATGGATGAATAAAATCCTTGAAAATGTTTCTTTTTTACAATGATTTCAAAATGATAGACATTAGGTTCTTGTTTCCAGCACTATGAGCTCCAAGTTCAGTGTACTGCATGAAGCAGTGAGTGCCTCCTCAGGGTCCAGGTACTTTGAGGGTGTCAAAATTAAAATAAACATGAGTAACTCACCTGAGAGTAAGGTGAGGAGACTCTGCAAAACAAGCTAGAAAGAGAAGGAAGAAGCCATTACTAATAGGGTGCCCAGAGAAGCCATTGTCTAATAGTATGTTGAGTCTTGAACTGGCCTTTGAAATACGGGTTCAATGCCAACATATAGAAATAGTGGGAGGAAGGAAAGACTGATCATAGAATGAGTAAAGAAAAGTAGTGGGAAGATAAAAGGGAAAAGAGGATGGGGCCAGGCTGTAAAAGGCTTAAAGTGATATAAAATGTGTTTTAAATTCAACTCTTAAGCAGAAGATACAGAATAGTCTTCTACACTTGGTATGATGGTAGCTGAGTATGAAGAAGAAAACTCCAAGACCCGTGTCGGGGACGCACCTCAGGATAGATATGCTAGGGAACCAGTGAGGAGGACGCCGGTGGAGAAGGCAGGAGAAGGGGAGGGCCTGGACAAAGGCAGCTGGAGTAGGAATGAAGATTCAGAGGGAATGGACAAGATACAGGAGGGAAGCTGGTTCTTCAGAGCATCGTGACCAACTAAGACAGCAAGAGAAAGGAGAAAATGAAAATAGTACCAAAGGGTTTTTTTTTTTGCTCTGTATTATGCAGGGTCTCCGTTGCCTGAAAAGGGATCCAACCCTTGTCCCCGCAATGAAAGCGTGGAGTTTCAACCACTGGGCCAACAGGGAAACCCCAGTACTAAGATTTTGATGACAATATTGCTGTGGGGTCATTAACAGAATTAGGGAAGATAAGATGTGGAGGAGCTTTGAAGAGGAGACAACGTGAAGAGTTCAAAAATATCAAGTGAAAGTCATTCAGTTGTGTTTGACTCTTTGTGACCCCATGGATTATACAGTCCACGGAATTCTCCAGGCCAGAATACTGGAGTGGGTAGCCTTTCCCTTCTCCAGGGAATCTTCCCAACCCAGGGATTGAACCCAGGCCTCTCACGTTGCAGGTGGGTTCTTTACCAGCTGAGCTACATGGGA
>SJYX01021158.1:0-21380 GCA_006410675.1 Oreotragus oreotragus | reverse complement strand
TGAAAAAAAAAAAAAAAAAAAAAAAAAAAAAATCAAGGCAGAGCTTTAATGGATATACAAGTGAATGTTGGCAATGGAATTAAGAATAGGGAATTGGACCTTGGGAGAGAGAATAGAGTAGGGAACATAGATTTTGGAATCATTGGTATAAGGACATTAGTTAAAATGCAAAAATAAACGAAATCTCCAAGATGTCCTAACATTTAATCACACAGAATATCTACCTTTAGAGAATGGGAGAAAGATGAAGGACATGAGAAGAATCTACAAGAAAGGAAGAAAAACCAGGAAAATGCAGTATCCCAGAAGTCAAAGGAAGGTGGCTTTTTTTTGCTAGAATGCAAGGAAAGGCTTGAGATATAAATGGAAAGTGAGAAAGCAAAAGCAATCCATATAAAAATTCCATTGTCAAAAATTTAGGAGTGGAAAAAAAAGAGAGAGAGATGGTTAGGAGCTGGAAGAAATACTAGGTCTGAGGGAAGGTATTTGAAATAGAAGAATTCATTCCACAAAGAAGATGTCACTGAAGGTGCAAAGGAGAGAAGCAAACAAACTCTGGAATGTTCCTGCATGAGTCAAGGTCAGATGCTACCTAGAGTTATCAAAACCACGGTCCCAACAGCAAGGAAGTCTATGGAGCGTTGAAAACAAAGAACTTTAGCTAGGCAACATTCCTGCAGAGAAGCAAGTAAAAACAAGAATCTTGGGAAGCTCTGAAACATAACACTGGAGTATTGAACAGGGTGATTTTCAATCCTGAGACCCCAAAAGGATGGAAAGCTATAAAACCAAGGCATACAAGAAAGGTCTTGCTTGGATGGGAGGAAAACTAAGGAGCGTCCGGGGAAGGAGCCATCTGCTAGAGAGGGTTTGGGAGTGGATCCAGTCAGAGTTTCAAAAGACTTGCACTGGCCCTGAGGGGGAGTGTGATAGGAAATCAGATGAATAGCAGTGTTTCTGAGCAGCATCGGGGGCACAGCCGAGATTAGAGAGCATTGATTTGTAGTGCATCCATTTATATATAAAAATTATACCATGTACATGAGTATTGGCTACCTAGCCAAGAGCTAATGCACACATACAATATTTTATCTCCAGTAATGGTACTTAAATTTTTTTAGTAAACTCCAACAGTCAAGCACAATTCTAACTTGACCTCTCTCCCAATGTGGGTGCATTTACTGAACGCTGCCTCAATGCCTTTTACTCACTCAGCATTTCTTGTTAGTTTTTAAAAACCAAAAAGAATTGATTTGTTTTCCTCAGCAGTTCTGAAATCATCCCACTCATTAGGCTGGTTCTAGGAGAAAGGGAAGAAAAAAAGATTTTCTATTTTGAGTGTGTTTGTATTTTTGGCAAGAAAAAAATCATCTTTGAGAATTATATTCTTGGACACCTTGGGTGGAAGGTGACCAGTGGTTTCTTTGCAAGCAACACATGTTGAACCAGTGGGAGCATGCTGGAAAGCACCTTCATTTGTCCTGGTTCTGTGACACTTGTCAGACACCTACCTACTTCTGAGCCCTCTGCTCTCCTGTTGGATTTGGCCGAAGTTGTATTGAAGAGTAGCAAGCACGGGGATGCAAGAGAAGCAGATGCTGATTTGAAAGCATTTTTCCCTGGGAAAAGGAAAAAGCTTGCAAAGAATGAATTCTGCTCTCACCTAAGTTAATTGAATAGGGACCTCATGACCCACTGTACCTAAGACCAATGAATTAGTGGCAGGGACTTTTCTTTAAAGGGAGGCATTTTTATGAGTACTTTCATTTCTACAGCATTCGCTTTTTGTAAAATGCTAACAAGCATTTATCAGTGAACCTTCACTGCAGACCCCAAAATGACAAGCATTCCTTTGTGCTGATGGCCCATTAGAAAAGGACCATTGGTTCCCAGGACCAAGAGATGTGTCTCTATGCCACTGATAGGAAACTCTGGGGTTCTGGCTGAGGAGTTGACAGAAGTCAATGATAAGGCTAGTTTTGCCTTTGAGTCCAGTCCCCACAAAGCAGCTGATTTTCAGTTCTGCATTTTGAGTCTGCAGACTGCCAGAAATCACAATTTGTATTTCTGGGAGTCAGCTTCAACTTCACTGTACATTTCTCATTCAGCAGATCCTCCTGGCATTTGGTGGGAGGAGATATTGTTCTGGTTTTCATGTGAGGCCATGAAACCACACAAGCATTAAATCACAAAGCCTAATGGTGGCAGTCAAGGAGAGAACTCAGACCTCAGAACTAATTGGGACCAGAAATCAAAGCAGACAAAGCAAGGTCCTGCATTATCAATGATAAGGCTAGTTTTGCCTTTGAGTCCAGTCCCCACAAAGCAGCTGATTTTCAGTTCTGCATTTTGAGTCTGCAGACTGCCAGAAATCACAATTTGTATTTCTGGGAGTCAGCTTCAACTTCACTGTACATTTCTCATTCAGCAGATCCTCCTGGCATTTGGTGGGAGGAGATATTGTTCTGGTTTTCATGTGAGGCCATGAAACCACACAAGCATTAAATCACAAAGCCTAATGGTGGCAGTCAAGGAGAGAACTCAGACCTCAGAACTAATTGGGACCAGAAATCAAAGCAGACAAAGCAAGGTCCTGCATTCGCCTTTCTTAAGTCCAGCTGCGGGCATTGTATTGTCTTAGCTCTCCCATATGGGTCTCAATTTTGAGCAATAATAATTATTGACATGCTTTTATTGTGATCATCACTATTACAGGAAGTACTTTCCAGCTTTATGTGTGATATTTAGGAAATTAGAGGTGACGTCTCATTTAACTCTCACACACCTGTGAGTATATGTAGTAGTCTACCAATGCACGTGAAATGTATTGCAAGTACGTAGACGTCTAATTGTATACAAACTAGTGCTGTATCATCATTAACTTCCTGTTCTTCACCCCAGTACACTAGTGTTTAAAACAAGAAAGTGATTTTGGATTTTAGCCAGGGACTTTTGGGAAACAACATAGAAAATGACAAGCAAGGAGTAGGCATCATTCTTCTAAATCCATTCTGTCCTCTTGAACACATCCTAACTTCCCTCTTGCCTTATTCTCTCATGATATCAATCAATATTGCAAATGAAGCAGCCAATCCCAGCCAGATTCTCTGCTGTCCACATATCTCTCTTGTTACCTGTTATTAGAAGCAGATAACAAGACCAATCAGTAATTCATTTGCCCTCTTGAATGGGAGTCATTTAATTATGCAGTACACATAAAAATGATTCAAAACATATATTGGGTTGGCCAAGGAGTTCATCCAGGTTTATCTGTATGATGTTGTGGAAAAATTTGAATGAACATTTTGCCTAACCTAATATTTAGGGTTTATACATTTCTATCCAACCTATCACAGTCCTGATTCTTGAGTCTGCACTCTGGAAGTCAGATTCTAGACTAATCGACTGAGTCACAATAATCAAGGTTGAAGAGATGGCAGGACCCAAAACTGTTACTTTCTCATTTCTGATATTAGTGTATTCCAGATTTTTTTTTTTTTAAGAAAAAGGTGCTTGCTTAAGTGACAGATGACTTTGACTTTTGCTTTGACAACTCTATAAAGGAGAAATACATTTCCTTGCAAAGTGAGAGAGTAGACCAGGTACTAGTATCATAATTTGATTCCATAACAATTAGGTAGGAAACAAGAAAGGAAGCCCCTTCCGGAGAGATGCCTACTCCTCAAAGGGGTTCTTAAAGAGTACACATGGGTACTATTATCCATTATCTTAATAGGTCAACAAGAAGTGGAATTTGATCTCACTCCAGAGCCCATACTTTTAACCAGTATTTTATATTGCCTGCCTCTTATACATCCCTCTCCTCCATGGAAGAATAATTGCTGGTTAAGAGCTAATTGTGTTGTGCTTTGAAAAATTCCAGTCATTAAGGACAGCCCACTGTGTTCCCCAGTGGTGTCTAAACCTATATAGTGTCAGATCACCTAAACATCACAGACAGGCCTGGGCTGAGTCTGAGCTCTATCATATGCCAGTTGTGTAAGGCACACATTCAGCCTTTTTATCACAGGTTTCCATACCTGTAACCAAAGAGTAAGACTCCATGTCAGATTCTTAGTTCAAGGATCCCCTGAAATAAGTAAACTATATTTCTATACAAATATTAGGTGCTCTTTATTATCAAAATTATTGTTCCAATGTTAAATTGTCCTCTCTCAGTGGTTCTTTTTCAAATATACATCCCAGAATTACAAAATAATGTTGAAGGGACTTGAAGCTTTATGGTTTATATTACCCTGAAGAAATGGCAACCCACTCCAGTGTTCTTGCCTGGAGAATCCCAGGGATGGGGGAGCCTGGAGGGCTGCCGTTTATGAGATCGCACAGAGTCGGACCTGACTGAAGCGACCTAGCAGCAGCAGCTATGAGATTATGGAAGCAGCATAGTCCAAGGCAAAGCAAGCTGAATTAAGATATAGAAAACAAGAATTTTGAATTCTACTTCTCATAACCCAGCTTCAGCTTTCTCATCTATCAAATAAAAAAGATAGATAATAGTCTATTTTGTGAGGGTCAAATGAGTTTCTTTTAATGCATGTGTTTTATAAATTTGGATATTACATAAATGTAAATTATTACTATCAGTCCTCATGATACTGGAACCTAGGCTTTCAGGCACAAAATAAATAAATAAATAAACATTATCACTTCACTTATGATCATTCTCATTGATTGAAAAAGCAACATATTTTCTGTTAACAAACTCATTTATTTTTTCTTTTCTTTTGTAGTGATAAGAGAAAGTTACAGGATAAATCATCTGCAAGTCTTTTGTCTTATCAAGATGGTTCATGGGATGAAGATCCTTGAAAATCATGGAACTGGAAGGTCAATTTCCCACTCTTGACTGAACAATAAAAAGTATCTTTCCATACAGAATACAGAGATAGGATATCAGTGAAACATTCTATGTTTTTTCTTTGTCATCATATCAGTCTACCATAGCTAGAACATATCCAAGCATACTTAATTAAAAAACAAAAATGGCAAGGAAACAAAACTCCATATTCAACTACAGCTATGAGATATTAAATCCTCTGTCAACTGTTCAAGGTCAGTTGACAGCTTTGTCCTGACAGAGTTGGGACCAAAACTCTCCAATCACCTGACTCTATCTAGTATGTTCTTGTCAGAGTTCATCACTCCTGAAATAAGGTACAAGCCAACTGAGGTGCTTATCATGGCATTTTGCTTCTTGAAAAATCTTGGAAACCATGTGATATAAAATGTCTTGCTGGTAAAGAAAGCTATTTATTCTAGCTATGAAGCAGTGTTGTTTTTTGTTTTTTAACTGTAGAACCCCACAGAACACAAGTAAATTTCATTTCAGATGATTTTCATTTTTAATATCAAGACTTCCTCATCAAAAGCAAATGCTGGGAAAGGGTTGGAAGCCAAACTTATTTATACAATAGACACTTATCCAAGGAAATGGGCTGTAGGGAAATTAGCATGTCTTGAATGATGTTATTCCTGAAATGTCAATCAGTCATTATAGCATTTGCTTCTCTCATGGTATTCTCAAAATGGATTATTGTCCCTGAATTTTTAATAACAATTTAGTGGTTCAAAATACTGACAGTGATGTATGACGACAGCTTAAAAAAAGTGCTCTGGCTTTCTGTATTGCATAAACAGAACACAATTGCGTCTCTCTAGCCAGTGTCAGAATCATTCTCGACAAAGATAATGTTGAAGCCATCTGCCAAGAGAAGGTCAAAAACATACAAAGAAAATAAATCATGACAAACATGGAATTGGCTAAAGGTTAAGGNGGACCTGACTGAAGCGACCTAGCAGCAGCAGCTATGAGATTATGGAAGCAGCATAGTCCAAGGCAAAGCAAGCTGAATTAAGATATAGAAAACAAGAATTTTGAATTCTACTTCTCATAACCCAGCTTCAGCTTTCTCATCTATCAAATAAGAAAGATAGATAATAGTCTATTTTGTGAGGGTCAAATGAGTTTCTTTTAATGCATGTGTTTTATAAATTTGGATATTACATAAATGTAAATTATTACTATCAGTCCTCATGATACTGGAACCTAGGCTTTCAGGCACAAAATAAATAAATAAATAAACATTATCACTTCACTTATGATCATTCTCATTGATTGAAAAAGCAACATATTTTCTGTTAACAAACTCATTTATTTTTTCTTTTCTTTTGTAGTGATAAGAGAAAGTTACAGGATAAATCATCTGCAAGTCTTTTGTCTTATCAAGATGGTTCATGGGATGAAGATCCTTGAAAATCATGGAACTGGAAGGTCAATTTCCCACTCTTGACTGAACAATAAAAAGTATCTTTCCATACAGAATACAGAGATAGGATATCAGTGAAACATTCTATGTTTTTTCTTTGTCATCATATCAGTCTACCATAGCTAGAACATATCCAAGCATACTTAATTAAAAAACAAAAATGGCAAGGAAACAAAACTCCATATTCAACTACAGCTATGAGATATTAAATCCTCTGTCAACTGTTCAAGGTCAGTTGACAGCTTTGTCCTGACAGAGTTGGGACCAAAACTCTCCAATCACCTGACTCTATCTAGTATGTTCTTGTCAGAGTTCATCACTCCTGAAATAAGGTACAAGCCAACTGAGGTGCTTATCATGGCATTTTGCTTCTTGAAAAATCTTGGAAACCATGTGATATAAAATGTCTTGCTGGTAAAGAAAGCTATTTATTCTAGCTATGAAGCAGTGTTGTTTTTTGTTTTTTAACTGTAGAACCCCACAGAACACAAGTAAATTTCATTTCAGATGATTTTCATTTTTAATATCAAGACTTCCTCATCAAAAGCAAATGCTGGGAAAGGGTTGGAAGCCAAACTTATTTATACAATAGACACTTATCCAAGGAAATGGGCTGTAGGGAAATTAGCATGTCTTGAATGATGTTATTCCTGAAATGTCAATCAGTCATTATAGCATTTGCTTCTCTCATGGTATTCTCAAAATGGATTATTGTCCCTGAATTTTTAATAACAATTTAGTGGTTCAAAATACTGACAGTGATGTATGACGACAGCTTAAAAAAAGTGCTCTGGCTTTCTGTATTGCATAAACAGAACACAATTGCGTCTCTCTAGCCAGTGTCAGAATCATTCTCGACAAAGATAATGTTGAAGCCATCTGCCAAGAGAAGGTCAAAAACATACAAAGAAAATAAATCATGACAAACATGGAATTGGCTAAAGGTTAAGGATTTAAAGGACAAACACATATTTGGAAGCACAAATCACCCCTCATAGAGTAATAATATAAACAACCTCACCTCTGGATTCCTAAATATCTGGCTTAGTAGTGGCATGTATTTCCAGAAATATTGCAAAACTGAATAAACAAACAAATGGAAAATGTAAGCGGTAAGGATGTCAGAAACTTTTAGGTTTGTTATAGCTTGCTTTAATTTTGTACAAAGGCTCACGATTTGCAATTAACTAGGTTCTTTGCACTAGAAAAATCCTATAAATAAATGAGTTGATTCCAAAAATGTTGTTCCTGTGACATTCTAGGAATTGTTGGAAAACTCAGTCATAGCCTTGTGGGCAGAATAAGAAAAGTTGATATGTAAGCAGTGGCTTTGGATCATGGGTCCGAGAGGCAGTGCAGGAGCCTCAAATGACAATAAGTTATAATATTCCCTTCTCCTCCCAGCATCTATTCATTCAGAGGGTCTCTGCAGCAGGCAGTCACCATGCTTAATTCATGCAAAGCCAGCACCATGAGTAAGTAAGCTTTGTTTGCATGTTCATAGACAAAAGGAAACCTCAGGAATCCTATTCACAGGGAATATTACATAAACACAGTGGAACTATGCTTCGGTCAAGACAAAAGCTAAAATTTATAGCTCCTTTCTGATGGAATTAATATTTATGAAACCAGTGTTTCCCAGAGAAACCGCTCCAAAAATAAAAAAGTTAATAACAATAATTGATTAAAAGAACTCTGTGTGCTCTAGTCCTTGACTCTATTACAGCCCTCATCAAACACGGCCTGGAATGATAACGAATGTTTTGATCCAACTTCACCAATAATGTGCAAGCTCATTGAAGATAGGACACTTTCTGTTCATCTGCACCCCACACCTAGAACATCCCATCGCTTGGCACATGAAATGTGCTCAATGTGCATTTACTAATCTGTTGACTGTTAACTACATTAAGATAGGAATGGTATCTTATTCTCTGCTAGAACCCATTGCCAGAGCAGGGCCAGGCATAGAAAAGGTGCTCTATAAATTTTTATTTGAATAAATAAGTAAATGCCAAGTAGATCCCCAATTCATTTTCCTTCAGCACACTCCAAATAATTCCTCTTTGCTAAATTCAATAGGCTCACTAAATCTAGCCTATTTGCATGAAGCCAGACCCAGAGATCCTCTCTAGGAGGGCTTCTACATCATAGGTAAGGAATAACTCTTATTCCCTCAGTGGGGCTAATTTTTGTCCATTTCTTAGTTTAAAAATCTTAATCTAAGCTATCTATTCTTATTTTTAAGAAACAAAAAACAGAAGTGTTTAACATAAAAGGGAAAATGGTCTTTTCACCTGTCTTATTCTTTGGAGCTATCTTTTATGCACAAAGTTAGTCAACAAAATAAGACTCTAGTTGAGGATAACTCAACGATTGCTGTGACTTCCCTGGTGGCTCAGGTGGTAAAAGTGTCTGCCTACAACATGAGAGACCCAAGTTCGATCCCTGAGTTGGGAAGAGCCCCTGGAGAAGGAAATGGCAACCCACTCCAGTACTCTTGCCTGGAAAATCACATGGATGGAGAAGCCTACAGTCCATGGGATCACAAAGAGTAGGACAGAACTGAGCGATTTTACTTTCACTTTCAACTATTGCTAACCTATATTAGAAGTTACAGAGTGTTTTCCCCCTCAGTTAGAAGGGATGGGTAATAGATTCTTGATTTTAAGTCCCATTAGAAAACAGGCAGTAAATGCTCTCTTGGACAGTCATATGTTTATGCCTATCAATTCTCTGACCAAAGTATCTCACAAAATACACTAAATCAAGATAAAGCACAGTTAACAATCTGTGGTTGATATAAACTGCCCATAGTGCCACAGTCTCTCAAAAGACTCACAAGGGTCTAAAGTGGCACAGGAGTGTCTAAAGATCCATCCCTCCTGGATTGCTTGTATTTCTGGCAGGCAGATTGGATCACTATATTCCACTGCAGAGGATCTACAGGCAGGGCTTTCTCTCCAAGTGGTCTCAACATCCTCTTCCAATCGAGGAACCAAATAAAGATGTCTTCCTAGCTTGGGGCATCCTGTCCCCCCATCCCCAGAAACCTGTGATGCCCATTGGGAACCATAAATATCTGTTGGGAAAAGAAAGAATAACATCCTCTTTCTCTGCTGTGACTGGCACCTCTTTCTTTATCCCTGAGTCTCTCAAGAGTCATGGTCATATCTAGGCAAAGTCATCTTGGCAGAAAGCAAGGTCTCAATTTCTTTTCTGAGCCAGACTTGCCTGTTTTTCTTTCTGGCCTCTTTAATTCTAAAAGTGTTTCAGATGGTTGGCTGCCTCCATCCTCCTGACGACTGTAAACCAGCATATCTCTCCTCCCCAGTGTTAGTGCTTATTGGGCTAAGCATGACGATTAAGAACAGATGCTGAAAAACAATGGCTCCTCTAAGTCACCTTTGGTTTTTCCGCACTGTGATTATGAATTTGAAACCCAATACCTGTTGTTGCTTTTCAAAGTGTATGTTTGTGTATATGTGCAACGAAGGCTATGACCCTTATGTGTGTGCATAATGCTGATCACACTGACTATTAACTGGGTGCCTATAATCAATCAAATTCTGAAACACATGAATTCTCTTCTAGTCAGCAATACTTTCTTCTTAAGATTTCAGGCTATGACAGACATAGCGTCTGGAGATGATAAACTATGTGAGTCTGTCTCTGGAATATCACTATTTCAGGGTCTGCTAACAATACTTGCCAAGTTAGATGGGGTAGGGTGGAGAATGGAAGCAAGTTGTACATTATCCTAATAGATTAAGAAAATATAATCCCATTTGGATCATTTCCTGGGCTTCCATCCAAACCATGAGATAGCTTTGCTAATCATTAAAATGTACAGGGAGAAGGTGGGCTTTTTTTTCATAACTATATTGTATTTCTAAAGGGCACTGTATTCATTTCTTTATGAGTGTAATCTAATCAGAAAAATAATTGATTCAAAGGATGATTATTCTATGAACAAACTTGCTATTGTTTTAGACTGGAATAGCAACCCTCATCCTATTTCAGGTTTTTAGTTTATACATATATGCTGATGAATAATTATTTTCAGGAAACAACATTAAATATTTTCAATTGCTTTTTACTGCTTCAGCAAATTTTGGTCACCCTGCAGTTAGGGTCAGGTCCATGAAGCAAGGACAACTAAGAGTAACTGAGGTTTGGAAAAACTAGAAATGCACCTTAAAGTCAAATGAACACTTTTACATGCCCTGGGTCAATAGAAGATAAACTGATTATCCATTAACATGACATTAATTTATCATGCATGCCCATTAAACAATAATAACAATGTGGGGGTGATTCACCAGGATGACCTTTGGGTTACTACATTCTTTTCATTTCTTATTTATGTGCTAACCAGGCCTGGGGTCAGTGACAAATAGATTTGTTGTTTATGTTACCAATGTGTTATAGAGACTGTTATAATTATCACTCATAATCAGAAAAATCCATGCCTTTTATGAAAAATAATTCATAATAAATAAATTTTTGTTATTGTTTATGTTTCTAATCATGCTGTTTATTCTGAATGAGAAATAGTTGTATTCAGTGAATACCAATCTCTGCCTGCTGGTCTTCTTAAACTATACCAACACCTAGACTAACTATTAAATTATATAATTTAAATGTGTTTGTGAATTCATTATCCCAAATAAATGGCTATTATTTTATGATGTTTGTGAAAAACTATTTTATACTGCTGTTTTAAAAAAGCTTTCTCTTATTTAAATGCATTTTTAAAGGCAAATTCTGAGTTAATTTGTTTTTTTTAAAACTGAAAGTGGCTTCTAGACAGAGAAAGGGAGCAAATCCATGAAGATGTAGTAAGTATCAGGAACTGTGTTATCTGAATCATTTGTTTTATTTAATCTTTAAAGCAATTCATAAACTCAATAATATTACCCTATTTTATAGATATGGCTTCCTCGGTCGCTCAGATGATGAAGAATCTGCCTGCAATGCAGGAGACTCAGGTTCAATCCCTGGGTCGGGAAGATCCCCTGGAGAAGGGAATCCACTCCAGTATTCTTGCCTGGAGAATTCCATGGACAGAGGAGCCTGGCAGGCTACAGGACATGTGATTGCACAGTAGGACACGACTGAGAAACTAAGACACATTTTCTAGATGAGAAAAAAATGAGGCTCTGAACATTTATTTTAAAAAAATGTCCAAATTTACAGAGTTAATGTGTGGTAGAACATTCAGGGCCATTGGATGCCCAAACTGTGTGAGAGGCTGGACTATGAAATCATTAAGCCTCTGAAATGGTACACTGACTAGGATGTTGATCAGTGAAATAAGAAGCCAAAGCATCTTTTCTCATATAAAAAAGATTCATTGTAAATTTGACTTTTGTATTTCTTCATTTTGGTCATTCAGCTAGCCTGTAAATGCCTTGAGAATGTGGATTCATACTTTATCTATTCCAGAGTATCTTACCATGGGGACTCAATAAATATTTGTATATATATTAGTCAGACATCTTCTGATTAATAGAAGTGGTTGAAAGTCAACTTAAAATTAGTCATGTACAAAAAATATATAACTGAAAAATGCAAGAGTAGATCTGGCACTGGCCCAGATAGATGTAGGACCTCAAAAGATGCAACCTTTCTCTTTGTTTCTAAGACAGATACTTTCCACATGATGGACATGATAGCCACCAGCAGTGCAAGACCCATATTCCTTTTGCACTGCAGTCCCAGAGCAGATGGCATCCTCCATAAGACCCTGGGAAGGACTCTAGTTTTGCTAGCTTGAACCATATACCTATCCTTGGACTGATCACTCTGCCCAGGAAGAAGTATTTCAATTGGCTCCACTTCTGGAGTGANGACCCATATTCCTTTTGCACTGCAGTCCCAGAGCAGATGGCATCCTCCATAAGACCCTGGGAAGGACTCTAGTTTTGCTAGCTTGAACCATATACCTATCCTTGGACTGATCACTCTGCCCAGGAAGAAGTATTTCAATTGGCTCCACTTCTGGAGTGAATGATGTCGACTCTGAAATTTCCATTAAAATCAGTTGCCACACAAGAGGAATAGTTACCAACTAGCTTCCCTGGTGGCTCAGATGGTAAAGCATCTGTCTACAATGCGGGAGACCTGGGTTTGAGCCCTGGGTTGGGAAGATCCCCTGGAGAAGGAAATGGCAACCCACTCCAGGACTATTGCCTGGAAAATCCCATGGACAGAGGAGCCTAGTAGACTACAGTCCATGGGGTCGCAAAGAGTCAGACACGACTAAGCGATTTCACTATAGAACAGGAGGAGGAAAAGAAAGAAAACGAAAAATCATGCATTGAATTTCAAAACCAAAAGTAAACTTTGAGAGTACTTATTGCAACATTCCATAAAAGATATTGAACATGCCATATTCAATATACAGATAAGATACCTAAGATCTAGAGAGGAAAAGTGAATTTCCCACAGCCATACAACTTGATAGGGTCAGAAGGGCACAATGTACTATGCTGAACTACTTCTGATTTTATTAGCTTTGAAAAGGGGCTGCAAGAGAAAATGTACATTGGGATTTCTCTGATGATCCAGTGGGTAAAACTTTGCCCTTCCAAGACAAAGACTGCAGATTCAATCCCTGGTCAGGAGAGCCAAGACCCACACATCACACAATGTGACCAAAAAAAAAATCCATAAAAAATTTAAAAAAAAATTACAATCTTCATAAAAATCAACAATATCAGCTACCATGGAATTTCTTTTCAGAAACTTTTGTTGCTTCAAAATGAAGATCTCATGGAAAAGCAAATTGCTAGAGAAAAAGAATGCTAAGATCTCTCTAAAGACCACTTTTCAAGTCAAATTCAATATGACATTAGGAAGTCTATATTAAAAATGAGGACAATAACAAATGGTGAAGATGTAGAAACACTGGAACCATACATTACTGATAGGAATGTAAAATACTACAGCTCTTTATATGAGAATATTCTTAGCAATATTATGCATAATAGCCAAAAAATTAAAACAACCCAAAAGTTCATCAAATGATGAAGAGATAAACAAGATGGTATATCCATACAAGGGAGTGTTACTCATCTATGAAAAGAAAGTACTAATATATGCTACAATAAAAACTTTGAAAATATTATGCTTCATGAAAGAAGCCAACCACAGAATACTATATAGTGTTTGATTCCATTTTTAGTAAATGTCCAGAATAGGTAAATCCATAGAGAAGAGAAGTAAATTCAGTGACTACTAGAGGACTGAAAGAAGGTTTTTGTAGAGAGTTTGTTTTTAAAGCAATAAAAGAATCCTGAAATTAGATAACTGTGATGGTTGCACAACTTTGTGAATATAGTAAAACCCAGTGAATTGTGCAATACATACATACACACACATTTCCATTTGAAGCATACTTAATAAGGGCCTACCACGTATTGTCTTTTGTTATATGATTGGAGATACAAACACACAAACAACATAGCTGTGGTTCCTGCTCTCATGGGGAGTGCTGAAAGGAAGGTGTGTTTTCATCATTCCGGTAAAATCCCTCAGGCCTGGTTACTGGTTAACCCTTGGTCTCGTACCACCCTGGCTTCTCTGTTAAGATGGGTAAATTTTGTGGTATTAAATTATTCCTCAGTATGTTTTTTTGAAGGTATATTTTATTTTTTTTTTTTTAAAAAGAAGGTGTGTTTAGTGTACCAAAGAATAATGCCAACAAAGTAAAGCGATTGCTTTGGTTAAGAGACATTTATGACGATTTCCTTTAGAAACAAACAGACTAGAAAAGTCTGTATCAGGTATTGTGTTATCTCTATTGGTGCAAATGGCTCAGGTGGTAAAGAATCTGCCTGCAATGAGGGAAACCCAAGTTTGATCCCTGGGATGGGAAGATCCCCTGGAGAAGGGAATGGCAACTCACTCCAGGAATTCTTGTCTGGAGAATCCCTTGGACAGAGGAGCCTGCCTGGCTACAGTCCACAGGGTCACAAAGAGTCGGATATGACTGATTAACACTTTTAAGAGAGAAAACTCAATAAAAGGTATATTAGTGAGTGGGTTGTAGCCACTGGAAATAGAGGTTCAGTATTCCAGGACCCACTGAGATGTAATAAGTTCATGTTGCGGAATTATTTCTTTTAGGATACTGACCTCCACCCTCATCGATGGCCTTCATGAGAATGCACAACTCCTGTAATGCTGGAAAAAGCCTCCAACTGAAAGTGGTCAGTGTGTACAGGAACTGTCCACCACGGCTGCAAATGAACTTAGAAATGGGCCAAGGGAATATGGGACAGGCATTAACAACAAGTGTTATAGAAAACATCCATTAAAAATCTGTGTATATATGCTCTCACCCAGTGAACACCGACCCTGATGCTGGGAAACACTGAAAGCAAAAGAGGATGCGATGGTTAGATAGCATCACTGACTCAATGGATGTGAATTTGAGCAAACTCTGTGAGACAGTGAAGGACAGGGAAGCCTGGTATGCTGCAGTCCAGGAGGTGGCAAAGAGTTGATCACAACTTAGAGACTGAACAACAGCAGCAACAGAACACCTACTTTCTGCACTGGGAACTTTCGTCCACACAGTAGCAGCATACTAAAATGACAGAATTGATAACTATGGAGATTAAGTTTGTCCAGATACTTGCCTCACAAACTCCAAATCTACAAAGTGGTAGCAAATAAGCATTGTGATATTAACATTCTAGACTAGACCCCAATCTACAAGTAGCAGACAATTTTCCTTTCTATCCACACTACCACGCTTTCATAAAGATGAATGTGTATCATCCTCAAATTTTCTTGACATAGTGAACCTCCCATTTTTGAGATTACTTTGCACACCTTTGGCATATCTTTCAAAGACTCATTTTACTTTTCAGAATCAAGTCTTGGGCATATTTAAATAAAATCCTGATAAATAAAAGAAATAGATGCATTTGAACTTTGAAAATGGAAAGTGTGAATGAGGTAGAGTCTGTGTGACCCTGTATTCTGGCTGGGAGTGAAAAATGAAAATGAAGGGTCAGATAGACAATGTGGGATGATAAAAGAGGGGATAAAACCATGATGTCAGGATATATCTTTGTGGATACATATTTATTTTTAAAACTTGACATTTATTTTTTGTAATTTTAATGTTTGTGACATTTTGATGCTATGTGGAAATGGAACTTATGAAACACATTGGGTTTCAAACAGTCTTGGGGGCAAAAATTTCTTGTTTCTTACCTGCAGTTTGCCTACAGAAACCCAGCAAATATTCAGTGTAGAATAGTAAGTTTTGACATTATTTAACCAACCTACAGAAGACAAGAAATGTGATGAGCAGTAACCAAGGCAATCTCTGAAACCCTATAGTAAACCTAACGTTATGAGCTGTCAGATTAATGGGATTCAACTCACATCTGAGTACTTACTATTTATCCAACATTGCTTCTAGCTATGGACAATCCTGAGGTTCAAAACAAACTCTTAGTCATAAAAAAATCTTTGGAGACACAAAATGAATCTAAGTAAAACAGAATAGAAGGCAGACTTACTCTTTTTAATTATAAACCCAAACCTGGTTTTCTGCTCTGCAGTTTTGGAAACTGATTTGACATTAAGAAAGGATTGATCTCTCAGAAGTCCCAAGATGATTTATTCCAGCTTTTGTGTCTATAATTTTCATTTTCTGTGGTTTATTGCTGACAAATCACTCTTCTTACAGTCACACTTTTGCTGTCAGTAATCAGTCAGTTGAGTTGCTCGGTTCATGTCCAATTCTTGGTGACCCCATGGACTGCAGCATACCAGCCTTCCCTGTCCATCACCAACTCCCAGAGCTTGTTCAAACTCATGTCCATTGAGTCAGTAATGCTGCACTCAACCCAGTTGCAGTGTGAACAAGGTTAAGCATTTGAGATTTGTGGTTAGACAGTCCAGGTTTGAATGGAGTGATCTCCAAGTCATCTTTAAGTGAGCTTGAGTGTTAATACACCACTCTGAGACTCTGTGTCTATATTTAAAAGGTGCAAATAAACAAACTCATTAATAGAGCTTTGAAACGACTACAGGATTTAACACTTGTAGTAAATTTCCTAGTCGTGTCTGGCAAATAAATAGAATCACTGCGTCATTGATATTGCTGATATTGTTTCAATCCAGCGTTGCTGCCTTGGAGCCATAAACATAGTCTTGTTTCCATCACCTCCAAGTTCTTGAGGACATCTCACATTAGTCTTCAAGTATTGACAAGAATAGACTGTAATTGTCAGCTGAGACTTCCATAACAAATTTTCATAGACTGGGCTGCTTAAACAACAGAAAAATTATTTTCTCACAGTTCCGAAAGCTAGAAAGTCAAAGACCAGTATTCAGCAGGGTTCGGTTTCTGGAGAGGCATCTCTTCCAGTTTTCTGGATGGCTGCCTTCTAGCTGTGTCCCAACATGGTCTTTTCTCTGTATGCATGGTAGAAAGAAAGAACTCTCGGTTACCTCTTATTCTATTCTGCTTTATTTTATTCTATTCATCCTATTGGATTAGGGTCTACCCTCATGAACTTGATTAACCTGGTTTATCTCCATAGAGACTGCTCCAAACATAGCCACACTGAGGTTTAAGGTTCAACATATGATTATTTGTGGACACAAACATTCACTCCATGGCACGGACTCTCAACAAAGCTAGTTCCCTCAGACTTTGAATTTTTCTCCCTTTGACAGTCTTTCCAGGATCTTGGACTTACAGAAATCAGCAAAAGGAGAACAGGATGCATTGGTGGATATGTTGATTGAGTTATTGAGCAATTGAACCTAAATACTTTCCAAAATGGCAGACCCTAATCATGCAGAAGCTGTCAACTTTCTGAAAATATAAAGTGTTCAGCAATTGTAAGGAATTACTATTACATTACACAGTTTTATAAGAAAATATTGTCTTTGTCAATATTATCTAGTGTTATTAACAAATTTGTAAACAACCAATAGTCTTCCTTATATAATATCATCATTAACACACTTCATCAGCAGTATTCTGCATTTTCACAACTCTTCTTCCAGAAGATTTTATAAGGATTTTAGAAATATTATTTCCTTTATCCTGACAATTTTCCTTACAATTAAACAAAAGGATTTAAGAAGCTGATCGTGTAAATCTGAAGTATATTGAATGCAGCCAGCCTTCTCACGGAATTAGATCTTTCATTATGCTGAATCCCTGGGACAAAAGGACAATTTTTATGGAAAATTGTCTTAATGAAAATATGAAAGCAGCAAATGAACAAGTTAATGAGCAAATTAATGAATAAAAATGAACAAAAATAAAAAGATATGTGATGTGTACACTGTGAATATGATATACATATTATGTTTACTTGAAGAATTGAAAACTATAGTACTAGGACCATTTCTTGGGTCATTTTTATTCTGCACCTCAGGGATAAATTGTTTAAAATGAAGAGCTGGACTTTTATACCTAGGGTAAAAAGAAAGCGCCTTCCTCCAATGCGGGAGACCCAGGTTCAATCCCTAATGTGGGTGCATTTACTGAACGCTGCCTCAATGCCTTTTACTCACTCAGCATTTCTTGTTAGTTTTTAAAAACCAAAAAGAATTGATTTGTTTTCCTCAGCAGTTCTGAAATCATCCCACTCATTAGGCTGGTTCTAGGAGAAAGGGAAGAAAAAAAGATTTTCTATTTTGAGTGTGTTTGTATTTTTGGCAAGAAAAAAATCATCTTTGAGAATTATATTCTTGGACACCTTGGGTGGAAGGTGACCAGTGGTTTCTTTGCAAGCAACACATGTTGAACCAGTGGGAGCATGCTGGAAAGCACCTTCATTTGTCCTGGTTCTGTGACACTTGTCAGACACCTACCTACTTCTGAGCCCTCTGCTCTCCTGTTGGATTTGGCCGAAGTTGTATTGAAGAGTAGCAAGCACGGGGATGCAAGAGAAGCAGATGCTGATTTGAAAGCATTTTTCCCTGGGAAAAGGAAAAAGCTTGCAAAGAATGAATTCTGCTCTCACCTAAGTTAATTGAATAGGGACCTCATGACCCACTGTACCTAAGACCAATGAATTAGTGGCAGGGACTTTTCTTTAAAGGGAGGCATTTTTATGAGTACTTTCATTTCTACAGCATTCGCTTTTTGTAAAATGCTAACAAGCATTTATCAGTGAACCTTCACTGCAGACCCCAAAATGACAAGCATTCCTTTGTGCTGATGGCCCATTAGAAAAGGACCATTGGTTCCCAGGACCAAGAGATGTGTCTCTATGCCACTGATAGGAAACTCTGGGGTTCTGGCTGAGGAGTTGACAGAAGTCAATGATAAGGCTAGTTTTGCCTTTGAGTCCAGTCCCCACAAAGCAGCTGATTTTCAGTTCTGCATTTTGAGTCTGCAGACTGCCAGAAATCACAATTTGTATTTCTGGGAGTCAGCTTCAACTTCACTGTACATTTCTCATTCAGCAGATCCTCCTGGCATTTGGTGGGAGGAGATATTGTTCTGGTTTTCATGTGAGGCCATGAAACCACACAAGCATTAAATCACAAAGCCTAATGGTGGCAGTCAAGGAGAGAACTCAGACCTCAGAACTAATTGGGACCAGAAATCAAAGCAGACAAAGCAAGGTCCTGCATTCGCCTTTCTTAAGTCCAGCTGCGGGCATTGTATTGTCTTAGCTCTCCCATATGGGTCTCAATTTTGAGCAATAATAATTATTGACATGCTTTTATTGTGATCATCACTATTACAGGAAGTACTTTCCAGCTTTATGTGTGATATTTAGGAAATTAGAGGTGACGTCTCATTTAACTCTCACACACCTGTGAGTATATGTAGTAGTCTACCAATGCACGTGAAATGTATTGCAAGTACGTAGACGTCTAATTGTATACAAACTAGTGCTGTATCATCATTAACTTCCTGTTCTTCACCCCAGTACACTAGTGTTTAAAACAAGAAAGTGATTTTGGATTTTAGCCAGGGACTTTTGGGAAACAACATAGAAAATGACAAGCAAGGAGTAGGCATCATTCTTCTAAATCCATTCTGTCCTCTTGAACACATCCTAACTTCCCTCTTGCCTTATTCTCTCATGATATCAATCAATATTGCAAATGAAGCAGCCAATCCCAGCCAGATTCTCTGCTGTCCACATATCTCTCTTGTTACCTGTTATTAGAAGCAGATAACAAGACCAATCAGTAATTCATTTGCCCTCTTGAATGGGAGTCATTTAATTATGCAGTACACATAAAAATGATTCAAAACATATATTGGGTTGGCCAAGGAGTTCATCCAGGTTTATCTGTATGATGTTGTGGAAAAATTTGAATGAACATTTTGCCTAACCTAATATTTAGGGTTTATACATTTCTATCCAACCTATCACAGTCCTGATTCTTGAGTCTGCACTCTGGAAGTCAGATTCTAGACTAATCGACTGAGTCACAATAATCAAGGTTGAAGAGATGGCAGGACCCAAAACTGTTACTTTCTCATTTCTGATATTAGTGTATTCCAGATTTTTTTTTTTTTAAGAAAAAGGTGCTTGCTTAAGTGACAGATGACTTTGACTTTTGCTTTGACAACTCTATAAAGGAGAAATACATTTCCTTGCAAAGTGAGAGAGTAGACCAGGTACTAGTATCATAATTTGATTCCATAACAATTAGGTAGGAAACAAGAAAGGAAGCCCCTTCCGGAGAGATGCCTACTCCTCAAAGGGGTTCTTAAAGAGTACACATGGGTACTATTATCCATTATCTTAATAGGTCAACAAGAAGTGGAATTTGATCTCACTCCAGAGCCCATACTTTTAACCAGTATTTTATATTGCCTGCCTCTTATACATCCCTCTCCTCCATGGAAGAATAATTGCTGGTTAAGAGCTAATTGTGTTGTGCTTTGAAAAATTCCAGTCATTAAGGACAGCCCACTGTGTTCCCCAGTGGTGTCTAAACCTATATAGTGTCAGATCACCTAAACATCACAGACAGGCCTGGGCTGAGTCTGAGCTCTATCATATGCCAGTTATGTAAGGCACACATTCAGCCTTTTTATCACAGGTTTCCATACCTGTAACCAAAGAGTAAGACTCCATGTCAGATTCTTAGTTCAAGGATCCCCTGAAATAAGTAAACTATATTTCTATACAAATATTAGGTGCTCTTTATTATCAAAATTATTGTTCCAATGTTAAATTGTCCTCTCTCAGTGGTTCTTTTTCAAATATACATCCCAGAATTACAAAATAATGTTGAAGGGACTTGAAGCTTTATGGTTTATATTACCCTGAAGAAATGGCAACCCACTCCAGTGTTCTTGCCTGGAGAATCCCAGGGATGGGGGAGCCTGGAGGGCTGCCGTTTATGAGATCGCACAGAGTCGGACCTGACTGAAGCGACCTAGCAGCAGCAGCTATGAGATTATGGAAGCAGCATAGTCCAAGGCAAAGCAAGCTGAATTAAGATATAGAAAACAAGAATTTTGAATTCTACTTCTCATAACCCAGCTTCAGCTTTCTCATCTATCAAATAAAAAAGATAGATAATAGTCTATTTTGTGAGGGTCAAATGAGTTTCTTTTAATGCATGTGTTTTATAAATTTGGATATTACATAAATGTAAATTATTACTATCAGTCCTCATGATACTGGAACCTAGGCTTTCAGGCACAAAATAAATAAATAAATAAACATTATCACTTCACTTATGATCATTCTCATTGATTGAAAAAGCAACATATTTTCTGTTAACAAACTCATTTATTTTTTCTTTTCTTTTGTAGTGATAAGAGAAAGTTACAGGATAAATCATCTGCAAGTCTTTTGTCTTATCAAGATGGTTCATGGGATGAAGATCCTTGAAAATCATGGAACTGGAAGGTCAATTTCCCACTCTTGACTGAACAATAAAAAGTATCTTTCCATACAGAATACAGAGATAGGATATCAGTGAAACATTCTATGTTTTTTCTTTGTCATCATATCAGTCTACCATAGCTAGAACATATCCAAGCATACTTAATTAAAAAACAAAAATGGCAAGGAAACAAAACTCCATATTCAACTACAGCTATGAGATATTAAATCCTCTGTCAAC
>SJYX01021157.1:36575-101874 GCA_006410675.1 Oreotragus oreotragus | reverse complement strand
CTTTAAGTTTTCACTTCATGTTGAAGTGAAAGCTCTTTTTACTATGCATGAGTCTTGCATGCTTCTAGTAGAGATGTTAAAAGAACGAAGAAGGACAAATAGAGACCTACCAAAGTCACTCACTTCCATGAAATTATTAACAATAACTCTATTAAAAATGGGAAATCTAGGAGAGATGCTAACAAGGGCAAGATGCCAGGACAAGAGGCATAAGCTGGGCTGTTCTAGGCAATTCCTGATGCATGCTCACCCTGTCCTCAGCTGCTTGAACAGGAGGAGACCGAGCTTTGAATGACCAAGCAAAAGTTGACTATCTCTTGGCCTGGATGCTTTTGGGCTGTAATTTAAAGTCTCCATTGCTTGTTGCTGTTGTTCAGTTGCTCAGTTGTGTCCAACTCTTTGAGACCCCATGGACTGCAGCACGCCAGGCTTCCCTGTCCTTCACCATCTCCCAGAGCTTGCTCAAACTCATGTCCATTGAGTTGGTGATGCCATCCAACCATCTCATCCTCTGTCGTCCCCTTCTCCTGCCCTCATCTTGCCCAGCATCAGGGTCTTTTCTAATGAGTCAGCTCTCCACATCTGGTTGCCCAGTTATTGGAGCTTCAGTTTCAGCATCAGTCCTTCCAGTGAATATTCAGGACTGATTTCCTTCAGGATTGACTGGTTGGATTTCCCTGCAGTCCAAGGGACTCTTAAGAGTCTTCTCCAACAACACAGTTCAAAAGCATCAATTCTTCGGCACTCAGCCTTCTTCACAGTCCAACTCTCACATCCATACATGACCACTGGACAAACCATAGCCTTGACTAGATGGACCTTTGTTGGCACAGTAATGTCTCTGCTTTTTAATATGCTGTCTAGGTTGGTCATATCTGCTCTTCCAAGGAGCAAGCGTCTTTTAACTTCATGGCTGCAGTGACTATCTACAGTGATTTTGGAGCCCAAGAAAATAGTCTCTCACTGTTTCCATTGTTTCCCCATTTTCTGCTTAAGAGAGCAGAAAGGTATGGGCATGAGAAGAAGGCTTCCTGGGAGAAAAACAAGCAGGACAAACCTACCTAGCCGTAATGCAATTCCAATGAGCAACAAAGAATGAAAAAGAGCTTTCTTCAAGTGGGAGTTCTGTAACTGACTACTGCCCACATGACACAGGAGAGGACATGGGATCAGAATGAATATAATATATTTTAAATAGAACCTCTCACTATATACCCCCCTCCCCCTACTGTTTCATTTTGCTGGGTAGGTGCACTAGGCTGGTGTTTATTTGTTATTTATTTATTTGGCTGCCTCAGGTCAAAGTTACAGCACGTGGGACCTTTCCTTGCAGTATGCAGACTCCCTAGTTGTGGTGTACCGGCTCAGCAGTTTCGGCTCCCAGGTTTAGCTGCCAGTGGCTTATGGGATCTGTTTCCCAAGCAGGAATCAAACCTGCATCCCTTTCATTGCAAGGTGGATTCTTAACCACTGGGTCACCAGGGAAGTCCCTGATGTTTATTTTATTACTACAATTTTAACTGCTTTACCCTTCTTGTGTTCAAACTGAAGTGTCATCTCCTCAACTTGGTATGGGATTATAATGATGTGGGAGTTTTTTTTTTTTTTAGGGGGATTATTTTTCTAATATCAGGCAGCAAACTAGTCATTGAGTGACTATCATTCTTCAAAGGAGGGCATTTAAAACCTTGGATGACTACACATCTATTCCAGTGATGATGATATTAATAAAAACATGAACAATGATAGCTAATATGTATTAAGAACTTACTAAGTGGCAACCTGTGTGCTGGGTACATTTTCTGGGTTGTCTCATTTAATCCTCATAACAAACTTGTAAGGCAGGTGCTAGTGTTACTCTACCGATGAGGAAACAGATCTGGAAAAGATATTAAAGGTAAAGCTTTCAAACACATAGTAAAGATGAATTCTTTTCAGTGGTTAAGGCACCCAGCTGAGATTCGGCGTCCTGCCTATGGTTTTAAAGACTAGAAAGGTTATACTGGCCTATGCTGCCTCCCACCCAGGCTGCGGGAGAAAATAAGAGCGATGGGAAATGGAGACAAACATAGGCAGATCAGGACAAAGGGCTAAACAGAGCCCTAAGGGCCCAAAACACTCAGCCCCGGTGAAGGGGTCTTAGCACTGGGTGCTCAGCAACTTGGCGGTGCTCCTCGGCGTGCGGCGGCCGCTCACCCTTCAGCAGGATATTCTGGCAGGAACCTGGGTTTGTGTTTCGTCTCTGAGGTGGCCGCCTGTCTGCGGTCACAGCACGGCTCATTGACCTGGGCTCTGAGCAGCCCTTTTTGATTCCAGGATGAAAAGAGCCATGAAGGGAACTTTCATTCACTCCTGGGTTTGCCTGTCCATCAAGTCTGAGGGCAGAGCTGCAAAGGGTCCCTGTGTGCCCAGGGAGCCACAGCCAGACCAGCACCCTGCCTCTGGACGGCCTTCACCATGCCTCTCCTCCTCCTTCTCCAGGGCTGTGCAGGCTGCCATTCCTGCCACCTCAATGAAGAGCATTTAGAGATACCATTGCTTCTACTGACTCTTTGGATTTTTCATCCTTGGAGGGGAAAAAAAAGGTTAACAAGCAAGTTTAAATATCTCAATATTTATTTGCTTCTAAAACTACTGATTCTCTTAAAAACACAAGGTTAATAATCCTTTGTTTCTCTGAAGGACAGAATAAAATATGTTGCATACGTCAAGTCATTTTAGACTGATGATGGTATATTTTAAATTACACAATGTCTAAATTGTCAAGTAAACATCAGATCAAAACACAGTTGGCTTAAGGTAAAATGTGATGACTTTTAAGGCAGTTCCATGAATAAATTATATTAATTTACTTCTCTACCATAAGTTAATTGAACCCTTCCCCTTTTTTTTGAACATATTTTTGCCTGTCCTGGGTCTTCAGTGCGCATGGGCTTTTCTCTAGTTGGGGGGCGAGGCAAGGCCACTCTTCCTTGCAGTGTGCTGGCTTCTCACTGTGGTGGGGGCGGGGGGCTTCTCTTATTCCTGAACATGGGCTTTAGGGTGCACGGCCTTCAGTAGTTTCGGCCCCTGGGCTCAATAGAGCAATTCCCCAGCTCTAGAGCACAGGCTAGATAGCTGTGGCCCACGAGCTTAGTTGCTCCGCAGCATGTGGGATCTTCCCAGACTAGGGATCGAACCTGAGTCTCCCGCATTGGCAAGTAGATTCTTTACCACTGAGCCACCAGGGAAACCCTAGATAAATTTTTGAGGACAGTAAAAAGGCAGTGTGTCCTAACCTGGAAAAGCAGAGTGTTGTGTAATACAAGGACGGAATCCTTTGAGCAAGGCCTCGGGATAGTCCATGTGAATTAAAATAAGTAGTTAGCAAATAGAAACTTTGGGAACCAGTTGCCAGAGAAATCTCCTCCAAGATGGAGCCCCCCCATCCTCGGGGGCATGCGCTGAAGCCTTGAGGCCCTTGACCAGAGCAGAACTTCCTCCCCCCACGTCAGGCCCAGCTACCCTTGCCCCTCCAATCACCTGGGAGAACTTTGCGCTTTGCAGAGACCACTGAGGTGGGTCAATTTTAACTTGCTGGGCAAGAACTATATCCCACCCTGATAGCTGATGTGTCCTGAGTTCTTACTGCATCCACTTCACAATTATGTACATTTTACAAGCACAGTTTCACCTAGACTTCACACGTTTCTATGAGGAATGTGTTGTTAGGTAGGAAAACTGGGCTGAAAGACATTAAGGGATTCGCCAAAGTAGCACAGATAAGACAGGGAATTTCATGAAAAGATTTTTGTGAGACTCTGGGCTAAGTAGTCCCACTTCTGGGCTCTGGGGTTCAATTAGTAATAGCAACAATTCACTGAATCCTCAGCCAGCCCTGTGTATTCTATATCCTTATCAGCCCCACTGAACAGATAATGTCGTTCAGGCACAGGGAGCTGGGCCAAACTCGCGCAGCTGTTAAGTGTTAAATCTGGGATTGGACTACGGTTATCCTGGCTCTGCAAAGCACGCTGCCAGCCACTATACCACACTGCCTCCAGGTGACTAACTTCCCTTCTGTGGCATCGCTCTGGGCCAGCTTTCGGAGCACTAAGGCACAGCATCATGGTGCAGACATCCCTTCTCACAATGGGCACTTCATCACCATCAAGGTAGTTGCCTCAAGCTGCTGCAGCTGCTCGGCCTTTGCAAGCTGGGGCAAGGGCAGGACAGCAGGCTGGGCTCACTATGCGACAGGACAGAGGAGGAGCACTTGGGAGCACCTGAGTTAGGTGGACACATGGCAAAGGAAGGACTGGGCCATTGGAAGTAAAGGAAAAAAAAAACTGGAAAAGCAATATTTTAAATGCTTATTTGGAGATATGAAATGTCTTTCCATTCTACAAAGTTTATTTTCTCAACGTATTAAGAACTTTGGGTTGGAAGTGACAGAGACACAGCTCAGAATAGGTTAAACATCCAAAGGGGATTTCACCCAACTAAAATGCCCCAGAGTGTTATTGAGTCTAAGCTCAGCTTCATCCCAGGGCGCAGATAATGACTTCAGATCCCTCTGCCTCCCCATTTGCATTCCCCTTCCCCGTGCCAGGGCGCCATTCTCTCCTACTCTAGACAGGACCCTCCTGTGGCCAGGTGAGATGGCCCAGCTTAACTGCTCCAGGAGAAAGCACATCTCTTTTCAAATTAACCTGCATCCATTTCCCAAGGGCACTCATTTTACACTTGTTTGGGTCATGTGTTCTTCCTAGACCAGTCACCATGTCTGCCCTGGGTCATATGCCCATCATTCTGGAGGGAGGTGAGAGTCCCTTGACTGACCTACAGCAGGATCATATAGAGGAGGGAGGGATGTTCCCTAAAGAAAGGGGAGTTGGGCAGACATCATGACCGTGACACTTCGGGCTTCCAACTGCAGGAATTTATTAAGGAATTTATTACGGATGCAGCTACCCATGTCTGGGGGAAATTCAATGCAGAAAAGTAACAAAACTTCAAGAAGAGTTTGAAAATTCTCTCAAGGAGCACCTACAAAAATCTGTCTAAGACTTAGACTCTAAGGTAAAGCCCTTTTGAGTGTTCGGGGTTTTAAAATAAATCCTAAAAAGGAAGGAGTAAAAGCTTGTCTTGCTGATCTTTGCAGGTGAAATGAAATGCAAGCTAGATGGACAAGCTTCCCTGGTGGCTCAGACGGTAAAGCATCTGCCTGCAATGCGGGAGACCCAGGTTTGATTCCTGGGTCGGGAAGTTCCCCTGGGGAAGGAAATGGCAATCCACTCCAGCACTCTTGCCTGGAAAATGCCATGGACGGAGGAGCCTAATAGGCTGCAGCCCATGGGGTCGCAAAGAGTCGGACATGACTGAGCAACTTCACTTCACTAGATGGACAAATCAGAAGTCTCTCCCAGGCTCCAGGGGTGGCAGGTGGGTGTCCAGGGCCAGTCCCCTCTGCGGGCCTCTGCCCGAGCCTCCAGGGCCACAGCCAAGCCCACCTGCGCCTCTGGGGCCAAGTTAAGGACTTCTGCTTCCAGACCTTTCCTCTGCTTCTCACAAGCACTAAATTCACATCTTTTTATCCCCATTTTCCAAAAAAAGGCAGCAGACTCTCCTCCCCCACAAAGCAAACAGAAAACAGCACATTCTAGGAGGCCTCCTTGACCAATATTTGTGCCCATGTCATTACCAAATACTCCCGCTTGGGAAGTTCCCCTGGGGAAGGAAATGGCAATCCACTCCAGCACTCTTGCCTGGAAAATGCCATGGACGGAGGAGCCTAATAGGCTGCAGCCCATGGGGTCGCAAAGAGTCGGACATGACTGAGCAACTTCACTTCACTAGATGGACAAATCAGAAGTCTCTCCCAGGCTCCAGGGGTGGCAGGTGGGTGTCCAGGGCCAGTCCCCTCTGCGGGCCTCTGCCCGAGCCTCCAGGGCCACAGCCAAGCCCACCTGCGCCTCTGGGGCCAAGTTAAGGACTTCTGCTTCCAGACCTTTCCTCTGCTTCTCACAAGCACTAAATTCACATCTTTTTATCCCCATTTTCCAAAAAAAGGCAGCAGACTCTCCTCCCCCACAAAGCAAACAGAAAACAGCACATTCTAGGAGGCCTCCTTGACCAATATTTGTGCCCATGTCATTACCAAATACTCCCGCTTCCAACGGCCGCTCACCTCTCCTTAATGACCGCTCTATTTCAGCAGGCGGCCCTCCATAAATCCTTCCGGGCCTTCTACTCTAAACAGGCCTCTTCTCACGCTGAGACCAGCCTCCTTGCCAGCCGTGTAAACACTCCCCAGCTCCCAGGGGAGGCTCTGACGTGCCCAGCCTGGCCTGGGCATTTACGATCAAATCATGGCAGCCAGTGACTGGGGTGGGGGTGCCCTCCTGCCCGGGGTTTGGAGAGGAACCTGGCGTGGTCCAAATGGGAAGAGTGCCCCAGGCAGGGTTGTAATGAGGCATTTACGGTGTGGAGCCGGCCCCAGGCAAAACCGGGCAAAAGGTGTGGCCTGAGACATTTCTGAGGTATTAATGTATGTTTCCTTCTCTGTGTTTTTCCCTCCTCCACCTCATTTCCAAGCAAGTAGTCAGGCCTTTTGTAAGCCTTCACCTCAGGGATTTTCGCTCCACTGAAAGCTCCAAGCATGTGTGTCTGGGGAAGGGGGATCCGGTCACGTAACCCTCCCAGCTCCCAGGACAGGTTTTCTTGAAGGTCTTCACACAGGAGCAGGAGGAAATGGAAGGCTCTGGGGGTCTCAGGGAAGCTGGACCGCCTTCACTGAGGTTTCCGGACAGGACAATGCCACTGAAACTAAAAGTACCCCCGCAGGGACCTCACAGCTTGAGTAATGTGACCATCAGGATGGAGAGCAGAGTATGGCCCTTCCACCAGTCCCCTGGAAGCCCTGAGGGCCTCCCTGACCTTTGTGAGGCAACAGGAGGGAGCTTCAGTTCTGAGTGGGTTGAAATGTCCCCTCAACTCCACCAGCTGGGAGTTCAGAACTGTCTGTAAGTTTATTAAGAGGTGTGGGCAGAGTTATGCCTCCTCCAAAGATGTCTTCTTCCTAATCCTTGGGCCATATGAATATCCTGTTTTACTTGGCAAAAGTAAATTAAGGTTGCAGATGGAATTAAAATTGCTCATCAGCTGACCTGGAGGATCTCAATGGGCTTAATGTAATCTTCCACTTAAGAGAGTGGAAGAGGTCTTCAGAAAAACAGAACCCTAAAATGATTCGAAGCTGTTTTGTATTGCTGCCTGTGAAGCAGGAAGGGAAGGAACCACAAGCCAAGGAATGCAGGTGGCCTCCAGGAGCTGAAGGAGGCATGGATAGGATCCTCCCCCAGAATCTCCAGATGCCAACCCCTCCATCTTTGCCCAGTGAGAGGCATGTTGGATTTCTAACCTAGAGAGTTGTAAGAGAATAAAGCTATTGTTAGCATCACCAGCTCAATGGACAGAAATTTGAGCCAACTGTAGGAAATAGTGAAGGACAGGGAGCCTGGTGTGCTGCAATCCATGGGGTTGCAAAGAGTTGGACATGACTTAGTGACTGAACAAGAGCAAAAAACTGTTGTTTTAAGCCACCAAGTTTGACTTATTACAGCAGCCATAGAAAATTAATACAAAAGACAATAAGTGGAACTGATATGTATTACACCCTGGCGCTCTGACTTGTTCCCCTCCTTGCAGGTTCCCCTCACCCTTGCTATGATCCCCCTGGACTTGCCAGGTTGCTCAGGTCTCTTGCAGGGGCCCCACCGAAATCCAGTTCCAAGTATTTCAATTCCACAAACATTGTCTGTGTGCCAGTTGCATGCAGAATGCCATGAGAGAGTACTGCGGATGGGAACCAGGGTATGACGTGGCCACTGTGCTCAGGGTGCTGTGTGAGAAGGAGAGAGAGACACACGTGGAACTGGTTCAGGTCTGGGGCAGGCTGTGGCAAGTGCAGTTTCAGAATTATGAACCAGGTGCAATGAGTATAGAGGGAGGAATGAGATAAATATCAGCAGAGAGAATCTGAATTACTCATCTCATTGAAGAAAAAGCCGAAGGCAGGATTGAACTCAAGCCCAGATGAGAACTACCTGGCATCCATACCATACCTTGTCCATTCAGACATCACTAATCAATCACTAATTCCTTTTTTTTTTTTTNGGAATGAGATAAATATCAGCAGAGAGAATCTGAATTACTCATCTCATTGAAGAAAAAGCCGAAGGCAGGATTGAACTCAAGCCCAGATGAGAACTACCTGGCATCCATACCATACCTTGTCCATTCAGACATCACTAATCAATCACTAATTCCTTTTTTTTTTTTTTCCCCGGCAGAGCTCAGATTTTGTCTTGGATTTTTTTCTCAGTTTACTGTAATAGCAGTTGAATGGGTTGGGTACTTGTGGTGAAACCTATTTGCCACCTCTGTGGTTCAGGTATTTATCGCACTGAGATAGCCAAGCCAACGTGCATGCTCAATCATGTTGTGTTCAACTCTTTGCAACCCCATGGACAGTAGCCCGCCAAGCTCCTCTGTTTATGGGGTTTTTCAGGCAAGAATACTGAAGTGGGTTGTTGTTTTCTCCTCCAGGGGATCTTCCCAACTAGGGGGTTGAACCCTCATCTCCTGCATTGCAAGTGGAAGATGGTGTCAGGCAAATAACCTAGAAAAGGAATGTTTGAACTTCAGTCACTCTTCTCCTCTTTATTACTGCATGGAGATGCCCCACCTGGGTTACCTGTAGTCTCTAGCCATCCCTACTCATCCAAGATTGCCTGGTATCTGGGGTTTCTACCCCTAAAATGCTTCTGGCTGGTACTGTAATCCATCAGAGCAAGACAATCAGGAATGTCCCTCCTGGGGCAATAATGAAAGAATTCGATGACCTCTCTCTAGACTTCATGTCCCAAGCTGGGGGCAACAGAGATTGATGTGAGGTATGAGCAAGAAGATTCAGGAGCTAAATTTTCAAAACTGAGTTTCCAAAATTGAGATTCTTGCCAGCCACTGAGGTACCCATGGCTGCTACCCACAGCTACTCTGACTGATCCTGGAGAACAAGAGGGAAAATGACCCAGTATTCTAAAAGTTCCACAGAGGTGGCGAGGTGGACCATGGATGCTGGCACACCCCTGCCTGTACTACCTAGCTTTAATATTTTAATTGTAAATCAATACTGTCTTACATTGAAAAAATCTAAGCAGCAGAAGGATATGAAATTTAAAATAAAAATTTATTTTTCCTCTAGCTTCTTTCCAATTCCCCAAAGGTAATCTTGAAGTTTTTCTTTTCAAATCCTTCTAGAAAAATTGAATGTGCAGAATGTATGTATGAATGTTTGTGGTTAAGTGCCTTTCTCCCTGTGAACATAAGTGGAGTTGTGATCACACTGAACCCACTGTTCCGTAGTTTATTCATCTTCACTGGCTAATCTTTCCATAAGGTTTGGGGTGGGGACCAGCCTGGTTCTGGAGACAGACCTCCTAGGATAAAATCCTGGCTGAACACTTATCCCTTGGGTGACTTGGGGTGAGTTCCTTAACATCCCTGTGTCTCCCCCACAAACGGAGAGACAACTCCAGGAATACTATTGAAAATACACTTTGCTTTACAGAGCTCTTATTTGGAACCAATATAATATGTTAATGTTTGTTCATATAATAGTGTTTAAGACTCTGTGATATCCAGTACACATAACCATCTCAGCTTGGTTCAGATTCAAATGAGACTCCAGGAGCTGGGGTTCAGTGGCTCTTCACGAGGCTCACATACTTCCCCCTCCTCCCTCCAGGGCTGGACTACTGACTCCCCCCGCTTCCCCCTCCTCCCTCCAGGGCTGGACTACTGACGCCCCCTGGACAGCAACTGTCTCCAGCACCCTGGGAAAGTCCCCTTATTGGTTAGCTCATTGCTTGTTGTCACCACCTCTCAAGATCCAGCTCAAGAGCTCCCCTCTCCTAAGCATCACCATGCCTCCCCTCCCAGGAGAAGGGGCCTCCCCTTTGGTTCGGCTGGTCCATCAGGACACCTCCATTATGTCACTGATCACCTGTGTGCGTTCAGTCAGTCAGTCATGTCCGAATTTTATGGACTATAGCCTGTCAGGCTCCTCTGTCCATGGGATTCTCCAGACAAGAATACTGGAGTGGGTTGCCATGCCCCTCTCCAGGGGATCTTCCCAACCCAGGGATCGAACCCACGTCTCCTGCATCTCCCGCATTGCAGGTGGACTCTTTACCATTGAGCCACTGGAGAAGCTCTGGTCACGCCTGTCGTGACCCTTTCCCTATACGTCTTCTTCCTCTACTAGACTATGACTGCCTAGAAAGCAGGGCCTCTGGCTCATTTATCTTGAGGACCTGAGTGTAAATGCTTGCTATCCAGAACAGTGCGTCATTCTAGGGGAGGTGAATGAATAAGTGAATGAACAATGGGCTGAATAGATATCTGAGATGTAATATGTACAAAATAGAACTCTTTTTCTCCCCACACCTGCTCATTCTTCGTCCTCCCTACCCTGGTAAGCAGCACCCCTGTCCACCCAGTTGTCCAAATCAAGGACTTTGGGTCAGATTTGGTTCCTCTCTGTTATCCCCCTGCCACATGCCACCCCCCATTGCATCCTGGGGCTCTCACTCCATAGTATGCTCCCAGCCCCACTTCTTGCCACCTGCCTCACCACTATCCAATTGAGAGCCCCCACAACCCCTTACCTCCATTACACAACACCTCCCTAACCTGTGACCCTGCCTCCTCTCTGCCCTGCTCTCAGGCCCACCTTCGCTCAACTGCCAGAGAGACTTTCTTGCAAAGCAAAGGATATCTTCCTACTTGCCTGCTTCATGCCCATCTCCCCACATCCCCTACCCCCACACACAGTGACTTTCCACGGCTTTTACAGTAGAATCCAAATGTTTTTCTGGGGGCTACAGGTGAGCTGTTTCCCCCGCTGTAGCAGGAAACGAGCTACGTGGAACAGGATCTGTTCCATATCCTGCCCAGCAGTCATCCCATCACATAACACTCTTCCCCCAGATCACACTTCTGCAGACCCCCAGCCTCCTTGAAGAGCCTTCAGCATGCCAGGCTGTGTCCTCTCTTACGCCCTCTCCCTGGAATTGTCCTCCTCCTGACCTCATGCACCCCCTTCCCTTCGTCTGGGGCTCAGTGTAAATTGACTTGCTCTAGAAGGCCTCCCTGTTGTCCTTCTAAGATGACTCTCCCCAGGTCACTCACCAGCATATCACCCTGTTTCATTTACTTCACTTACTTTTGAACTGTGGTATTGGAGAAGACTCTTGAGAGTCCCTTGGACTGCAGGGAGATCCAACCAGTCNCTGGGGCTCAGTGTAAATTGACTTGCTCTAGAAGGCCTCCCTGTTGTCCTTCTAAGATGACTCTCCCCAGGTCACTCACCAGCATATCACCCTGTTTCATTTACTTCACTTACTTTTGAACTGTGGTATTGGAGAAGACTCTTGAGAGTCCCTTGGACTGCAGGGAGATCCAACCAGTCCGTCTTAAAGGAAATTAGTCCTGAATATTCATTGGAAGAATTGATACTGAAGCTGAAACTCCAATACTTTGGGCACCTGATGCAAAGAACGGACTCATCTGAAAAGCCCCTGATGCTGGGGAAGACTGAAGGCAGGAGGAAAAGGGGACGACAGAGGATGAGATGCTTGGATGGCATCACTGACTCAATCGACATGAGTTTGAGTAAACTCCCGGAGCTGGTAATGGACAGGGAGGCCTGGTGTGCTGCAGTCCATGGGGTCGCAAAAAGTTGGACACGACTGAGCGACTGAACTGAACTACTACTTTGAAATCATCCAGAAGGTCAGCCCCAGACAGTAGAGACCTTCCCTGCCCTGTTCCACGCTCAATCTCCTCTGCCCAGCACAAGGCCTGGCACATAGTAGGTGCTCAAAAATACTTGTGGGATAAAGGAATCATAGTAACATGTTTGGACTACATTTCCAGAGAGGTTGTGAGGTTGTGCACAGATTTCAGTGAGCTTCAATCCCAGTGCTGCTGGCTAGAAGGAACATTGAATTTGAAGAGTATTTGATATGATGGTTTTTAAAGCTTGTGGTTTCTGCAGCACTTAGTATCACTTTTCCTATCTTTGCAAGTGACAGAAAGATCGGAGGAGATTAAAACAGTGAAGAAGGCTTTTTCAAGGATGGAAATGTGTTAGGGCCATGGTCCTGTCCAAAAGCCACTTGGAACTGAGACAATCAAGGAAGCAAAAAGTGCCTGCCTAATTCTCGTTTCTAAATCAGTTATCTTCATAGCGTTGATGCTGTTAACAGCCAATTAAGAAATCTTGACATTATTCAAGATAGATAAAATTGAAATGGAGTCTGAGAGAATTTAGATATCTATAACAAGCTGAAACTCAAGGACCAAGAAAAAGTATTCCTGATTGAACAGTTTTCTTGAGGAAAACCGAGGGACATTCAGACTGATGTACCCTCAAACCACCTCCACAGGGATTGCATCGCCACTAAAAATAACAGTCATCTTGTCTGCTTTTAAGTGTGGGATTATTCACAGCCAAAAAATACGATTCTGGTATCGAGGGAGGCTGGGGCACCCTTCGGGTTTGTAAATTGCGGGCCTGCACCCGACAAGCTTTGTCCAGGGAGCAGCGACCAGGCTTCGTGCCTCAGTACTGTTGAGACACTGTTTGTGGGAAAACCAAGGGGCGATCCTGAAAACTGTATGTTATATAAAGTGTCCTCTGAAGCACCATCTCATCTAGTGTTTGGAACATAACCAAAATGACTTCTCTCTAGATAACTGCCAAAACAGCCAGTTGAAAATAACAAAATATAGTATCTAATAAGCTAATTATTTAAAAACCAACAAGGTTAGAGGTTCCCTACCATTTTCTGCCCTAAAATATTTGAAAACTATCTCCTATCCCCAACTCTAACAGTGGCCCATTATGAGGCAGGGTTAGAGGCAGAAGGCAGCCTAACCCTTGAGGGGCTGCAGGCTGAAAAGCCTCATAATTCTTGTGTCCTCTCCTGGGGGCTCATGGCCTTGCCTGCCTTTGCCCCTTGACTCTCCACCAGGGAACAGCATCATGAACTTACATTTTTAAAAGGGGATCTGACAGAAAGCAAATCAGTGATTCCCTGCAGCTAGGAGTGGGAAGGAACTGACTATAAATGGTCATAGCGGAACCTTCTGGTCCCGTGGAAGCCTTCCAAAGCTGAATAATGGTTGCACAACTATGTAAATTTACTAAAACTCACCCAACTGTACACTTAAAATGGAAGAATTTTATGGTACATAAATTACACCGGAACAGCTCTGCTAAGAAAATGGATCAAGCCACACTGTGTATGCAGATACAATGTTTGGGACAATGCGTCCAAACTAAGCTCAGCTTCTCCAGCATTTGCTGCCCTTTCAAGGAGCAGCGTCGTATCCGCCCAGGTTGCTGGGTGTCTGCCATCTTTAGCCACTTCTCTCTTACCATCTCCATCTGACCAGTTTTACTGCTCTAATATCTTCTGAATCAGTTCACGTCTTCCCACCCTGATGCCACTGCCTCGCTGAGCCTGTCATGGTTTCTCCTGAAAGGCTGTCATCCCCCTTTGATGCCGGCCTGCCCTTACCTCCCAGTGCATTTCTCCCTCTAGCTCAAGGATGAAATTCTTTCATCGGCTGCCCAGGGCCCTCAGGATAGCACTCCAGCTCCTTAGCAGCGTACAGTTTACAAGATCTCCCAGGGCCTCACATCTGTTTATTTCTCTAGCCTTATCTCTGGACAAACCAAATTCTAAACCAAAGTGACCCACTTATCTTTATCGATTCCCTTGAAACAAGATAAGATTCCCTTTCCTCCTTTGCTCACACAGCCGGCTCTCCACCCACAATTACTGCTCTGGCAGAGACAGCTGGTGGCTGTTCCCAATAGCTCCTTTTCTTCCTTACTAACAACCCTGACTTTACAAGGACATGTTGCCAGATAGGGTTAAAGACCTCATTCCCTAGCCTCCCTTGCAGCTATGTGGAACAGTGTGATACATTTTGATCAATGAGGAAAGTATGGCATAGCAAGAGGCTGCCTTAAAAGGAATAGGCCTTCCTTCCTTCTACCTTTATTTGATCTAGAATGAAGCTATCGTGACTGGAGCTCCTGCAGCCATTTTGGGCCAAGAGATATGCATGGCAGTGCAGTAAGATAGAAGGGTCTTGGGTTAAGAACACCACTGAGCCTCCATATCACCACTGAACTTTGTTTATGTGTGAGAGAAACTAACTTCCTCCTGTTTTGGCCACTATTTTGAAGGAGGGGGGATCTTGTTTATTTATAGACAAAGAAGATGTCAACTTATATTTAAAAAATGCTTTCAAGCCCCAACTTAACTGACTGATCCACTTTACTGTCCATCAAGTTCTTGTTTTACCTCTAACACTCAGTGGAGGTGCTGCCTACTCTTGGAAGCTACCCTGATCTCCCAAAGGCAGCTTGGATGCCCCTCCTCAGGCTCCATAGCCCCTGGCACTGTTTCCCATCATGGCATTGTTACAGAGTAAGTCTGTTCACATTTTGACACCATCACTGGATTCCTGAAGGAGCAATAGGTCTGGCAGAGTAGGGTGGCAGTGTGCTTGCTGGGTGAGAAATTATTTAACACCCAAGTGATTAACCCACAAGAAACAATCATGCTGCAGCTTTGAAAGGGAGCTGGGTGGGCAGTTATTTCAGTTTTATATCAATACCACCTCTCTGGATAGATCTGTAAACAACAGGTCTGGATATATTACAAACATCAATAATTGTCACAGAAACGATCAAAACTTCACTTGCAATATTAAGAAACACAAGCTGTGCCTTTGAATTTGTTAATGGTTAGATAAGTCCAAATCTTTCTATCTGAGTACCTAAGGACATGCTAAAAAAATTGTTACTGACTCAGGCAGAAAATATCAAGAGGAAAAGAGAAAATAAGTAACCACTCTCTGACAATAACTTGCAAAAACACAGAATAAATATTCAGACACCATATTGATTTACAATCGATTCCTATTCAGTTACAGACGCCACCTACCTGAAGACACATTAGGCACACGAATCTCGGTATGCCTGATTGGATTTTAAAACCGGACTTATGGTTTCATAACCCTACTAGCTTTGGGAACCAAAATGGAAATTAAAGATCTTAAAGGCCAAGCAAATCTAAGATGGAGGTGGGAGAAGCATTTAAAAATAAGAGCAATTATGAAATAAAACTGAAGGCTGAATCAGAGTGAGCTTGGAAAAGGGGGAAAAAAGAAACACTGTTGAAAAGACAAGTTCTGAGAATCAACGTCACCAGCTCAAAACTCACTCTGTATATACTCCAGCAGTTAAGAACCCTGAGACGTCACAGTGCAGCTCACAGTAACAGTGATCTCATTTNGAGTGAGCTTGGAAAAGGGGGAAAAAAGAAACACTGTTGAAAAGACAAGTTCTGAGAATCAACGTCACCAGCTCAAAACTCACTCTGTATATACTCCAGCAGTTAAGAACCCTGAGACGTCACAGTGCAGCTCACAGTAACAGTGATCTCATTTAAAAAATTGCCTGTTGATACTGACCTGCAGTTGGATTTTGTGGGAAAGAAGCTTTTCTTCCTCATAGAATTTCAACATCAACATCGAGAGTGCAAGTGGATGCCTCACGTGTGAGCTTATGCTGTGATATTTTAACACACCTAAACTCTAGTGACCATCCTGGAAGGCATCGCAGCAGGGAACCGAACACCAGGGAGGCTGTTAGCAATTTAGCATCTCATTTCATGTGGGAATGTGAATGCCATGTGCTTCAGTACTCACGATGTCGCTCTGGGCCATGTTGTACTCTATACTTTCAGTTATCCACCCTCAGTTTGACTGTTTCCCCCCATCCCAAAGCCCTTTTCCTTTCTGTGACTCTGCAAGCAGCAGGGATTCTCTCGGGGGGGTCTTGGTTAAAGCAGATGCAATGGTGTGACTGCTGCTGCTGCTGCTGCTGCTGCTGCTGCTGCTAAGTCACTTCAGTCGTGTCTGACTCTGTGCGACCCCATAGACGCCAGCCCACCATGCTCCCCCGTCCCCGGGATTCTCCAGGCAAGATCACTGGAGTGGGTTGCCCTTTCCTTCTCCAATGCATGAAAGTGAAGTCGCTCAGTCGTGTCCGGCTCTTAGCGACCCATGGACTGCAGCCCACCAGGCTCCCCCGTCCCTGGGATTCTCCAGGCAAGATCACTGGAGTGGGTTGCCCTTTCCTTCTCCAATGCATGAAAATGAAAAGTGAAAGTGAAGTCGCTCAGTCGTGTCCGACTCTTGGCGATCTCATGGACTGCAGCCTACCAGGCTCCTCCGTCCATGGGGTTTGGCGTGACTAGCAGTCTTGTTTGCTGAAAGTACAGGGGAAGCTCTTGAGTCAGGAAAATCACCCATTCTAGGGGACAACGTTAAGCCTCAGACTGAAGTTTCAAAGATCCATTTGTTCTAGGGATATCTGTCCTGGGCCAATAGGGGGCAGGGGCTACAGAGGAATTCTAAAAAGCTTTAAAGTTGCATCTCAAATCCTTCTGGTTCTTGGGCTGTGACTGTTAGTTAACCATTAGGCTCATAAGAAACCAGAAAGTCCAACACACTTCACTTCTGGAGTCATTTGGGGAAATTGCTTCGGAAAAGCTTCTCAGAGAAAAGCTTGAGGTGTAAGTGCCAATATGAAACAAATATATATATTTCCTGCACATTGCTACTGCTGCTGCTGCTGCTAAGTCACTTCAGTCGTGTCTAACTCTATGTGACCCCATAGACGACAGCCTACCAGGCTCCCCCATCCCTGGGATTCTCCAGGCAAGATTGACTTTCATACACCGTATATCGTTTTCACAACACTGCAGCAAAACAGACCTTGGTGCCCTTTCACAGATTAGGAAACGGAGAGAAAATTAAGATCTGCAGCTAACCAGTGGTCCAGCTGGGGTTTGGATGCATCCAGATAGTTACACCTGCTTACAGGAATACTGGCCTTCCCGGAGCTCCGCACAAATCTATCCACCTTGCAGAACTTCGTTTATCACCTGTTAGGTGAGGTTTTGGCCTGTCTCTGAGGTCACCTCCTGCTGTAAAACGCTTGATTCCCAAATTCCTGGAGTGAACCACCGTCCGTTACTAAGGTGCTCATGTGTTTCATTGTGCACAGGGATGGATGCTATGGTTTCTAATGAACAGGTTTGTTTGTAAATGCGTGCTCCTACAATTTCAGAGCATTCTTGAGAGGAGGTTGGTCACCCTGTTCATTTGTTTGGCAAACCTTTTTGAATGGAGGAAGAAATGGCTTGCGGTCCCACTGCCGTCTGTAACTGTGGCTGGACGGCATGAGCAAAAGTTAGTAACGTGTGAACTGCGCTCAGTCGGTGGGACTGTTTGTGATCCCAAGGGCTCCTCTGTCCATGGGATTCTCCCGGCAAGAATAGCGGAGTGGGTAGCCCTTCCCTTCCCCAGAAGATTTTCCCAACCCAGGGATCGAACTCACGTCTCCCAGCACCGCAGGTGGATTCTTTACTGTCTGCGCCACCAAGGAAGGCCACGTCGTAACGCAAATCCCAAATCCCCCTCCAGACCCACGGAGCAGAACTCTGGGGGTGGGGCTCCGGCGCTCGGAGTTTAACACCCTCCGGCCCACCTCCTTCTAAGAACTCGCGAGGCGCAAAGAAGTTTGAGGACCACGGGTCTAGGGCCACTGATTTTCCACCTGAGTTACCTGTTCCTAAGAGCTGGCTTGGAGGCGGGGCTGGCAGGCCGGGCGTACGTTAATTTAATAATCAAATGCCACTTTCAAATAGCAGTTCCTTTCTGGGTGCCCTCCGGGAAGCAGGGGAGGACTGGGAAGCGGGGGAAACTGGGGTAGACTCGGGGAAGGCGCAGCGTGGAGGGCAGGCAGGGGGGGTGCTTGCGCCACGAGGCGAAGGTGGGAGGAGGACGCTGCCGGGCCTCGCAATCCAGCCGGTCGGAAACCCAGTGCAGGGCCCCGAGCCGCGGGAAGGAGAGCCAATTACAAGTTTACGTAAGAGAGCCAGACCCTCCCGCCTCCCCGGCTCCGCCCCGCGCCCCCGCCCCGGCGGATGCGGGGGTCGCTCTCGGAAGCCCGCTAGCATGGAGAGCGTCTCTGCGATCCAGGATGGAGGCTGTCTTTTCTGCCTGCCTGCAGGAGAAACTTCTTGGGTGGCGCTTCGGTGCTCTGGAAGCCTCGGGCGCCCCCAGACCTTCCTGCGAATGCGGGCGGGAGCCGGAGGAGGGGGCGTGCCCCGCGCGGTGAGCTCGCCGGCGTTTATGGAACCGCGGCCCCTCGCGGAGGACCGCGCGGTGCGCCGAGTCACGGGGCGCGGCGGGGGCGGCCCGGCCTCGCCCGCCCGCCCGCGGGACCCGTCGGAGGACGCGCCCGGAGTCGGCGCGGGCCCGATTCCCCGGAGGCGGGAGGCTCGTGATCGGCGTCCGACGTTAGTCACCTCCGGGTGACATCTGATGCAAGCCAACCAGCTCGGTCCTCCAGGACGCGGCCGCCTGGATGGCGGAGGACCCGAGTGAAAGCCGCTCCGGCCGCCTCCGGATTTTGGTGGAATCGGAGGCGTCTGTGCTGAGTCAAGGAAACTCGCGAGGCATAGTGCGAAAATGCCAGGGGAGGACAAGCCGCTCTTCTAGACAGAGATGCTGGGATTCCTGTGGACGAGGAGCAGAGGGGCCCGGGAGAAAGTGTGTATGGGGTGGCCGGCAGGCAGCGGGCCACGCAAGCCCCTCTGCAGGTTTGTGGGTTTGCTTTAGAGCTTGAGGGGCCCCGACCCGGTTTAAAGGCTGCGACGACCGCGTGGGTTACTGCTCACAGCTTCTGCAGCCCCGAGTCTGGCCCAGGGACCAGCCTCGCCTTCACCCAGGCCTCCAGAATCCACAGAACCTGAATCTGTGTTTGAAGGAAAACCCAAAAACTCGTGTAGGGGGCCTGGCAGCACGTGAATGCGGAGAACACAGGCGTCCTCCTGTGGAGGGTGCTCGGCGGGTCAGCGCGGCAGAACCCTGCGCTCTTTCACGCTCAGTGTTTCTGGGAATACAGTCAGGGTCTTTGACCTTTCGTTGATGCAATGGAGATTTTATCAGATCCTACTCAGTTTACTCAAGACTGTGAAACAGTCATCTGTTGATTAAGGCCAGGGGTGGGGCTGGGACATGGGGAACACCTCAATTCTAGAGAGGAGCCAGTGGGAAAAGGGGACTGCATATGACACTCCTGGTTTATATGGTGACCCCGCCCTGGATGGCAAGCACACTCTAGATTATGTACAATTTATTTGTGAGAAAGGAAAGAAGAAAAAGAAGACAAGGTGTTTCTTCACCGTTGGGAGGAAGCAAAACAAAGCAAAAGAGCCAGCTTGTTGCTTTCACTGGCAACAGTTAGCTCCACAAGCAATTTCCTCACTTAAAAGGAAAACAAACAAAATCGCGTAGTAGGCTTTGGAAAGGAGGAGCAGAGGTTTCAGAGGAGTGGAAACCTGGCTTTATTTACCTGTAGGGCCTTGTTAAGACACATTTGCCTTGAGATAAAAGGTTTTTCTTTTGGGACAATCCCAAAATTACTTTGCTTGATTCAATTAAGCAAGGCCTAATGAAAGAGAATTCCAGCTTGGAGATATGCATCATCTCACCAGGTGAATTGTAAATACATTCTGACCAGGTTTAAGAGGCAAGCTCTTGAAAATTTAATCTATTTTAAAAATGCATATCCTTGCCACAAATTGCTTTGAAGAAGATCGCTCTGCTGATTGCATGCTGAGATAATTATTCTGTATCACCACTTAGGGAACAAGATTTTTTTGATAAAGACTACAGTGTCAGTCTTTGTTAATGACTTGGGAGGGGAAGGAGAGAATCAGATACAGCCAGGGTTGCTGGTCTTTTTTTTTTTTTTTTTTTTTTTTTTAATTCTTCTGCATCCTTTTCATGAACTCCTTTTCAAACTTAGGCAGTGGGAAGCTGGGAGAAGCTTGGGTTATGAACTTTGAAACTCCTTGAATATCCTTTTCTCACCTGTCTTCCTATAAAGGTGAGAATCGTGGTGAAATCAAAGCCTTCACACTCTTGAATCTGAGTAGTGCTGGCTAGAGCAACACTCACTCCCTCCTCAAGGACCAGCTCTGACGTGCACACCTGAGGGCCTAGCTCTCCATCTCCAGAGAGAGAGAGCTGAGGGAAGCCCACTAGTGAATGTTCTAGTGGACCGATGGGTGTTGACAAGGGGAGAACCTGAGCCAGTCCCTTTGTTTTGAATGCCGTGGCAGCCTAGGGCTCACACATACAGGTGCCACCCCTTCCTACATCCTGTGCAGGCAGGCATGGCTCATCTCTCATGCTGCTCTGTTCCATGAAGCCTGGACGTGGAACCTCAGAATCTTTATGAACACAGCATTACTAACCTTTCATATGATCGTTATTTTCATAACTTAACAATAGTTACTAGGAACCTATTATCACTGCAGATGGTGAGTGCAGCCAAGAAATTAAAAGATGCTTGCTCCTTGGAAGAAAAGCTATGACCAACCTAGACAGCATATTAAAAAGCTGAGATATTCCTTTGCCGACAAAGTCTGTCTAGTCAAAGCTATGGTTTTTCCAGTAGTCATGTATGGATGTGAGAGTTGGACTATAAAGAAAGCTGAGCACCGAAGAACTGATGCTTTTGAACTGTGGTGTTGGAGAAGATTCTTGAGTCCCTTGGACTGCAAGGAGAGCAAACCAGTCAATCCTAAAGGAAATCAGTCTTGAATATTTATTGGAAGGACTGATGCTTAAGCTGAAACTCCAATACTTTAGCCACCTGATATGAAGAACTGAATCACTGGAAAAGACCCTGATGCTGGCAAAGATTGAAGACAGGAGGAGAAGGGGACAACAGAGGATGAGGTGGTTGGATGGCATCAGTGACTGGATGGACATGAGTTTGTGCAAGCTGTGGGAGTTGGTGATGGACAGGGAAGCCTGGAATGCTGCAGTCCATGGGGTCACAAAGAGTGGGACATGACTGAGCAACTGAACTGAACTGAGACCTATTGTATGCCTGGCAGTGATATGAAAAGGGAAGGAAGAAAGGAAGGAAGGAAGAAAAGGAGGAAATCAGAGAGATGATAGGTAAATAGATAGATATAGATGATGAAGAAAATTGGTGCTATAAAATAAATGAAATGGGGCAGTGGTTAGTGATTGGTTAGTTCCTGGAAAGAGTAACTTTGGATATGATAGTTAGGAAGGGGTTCTTAGAGGAAGTAGCCTGAGAGTTATTTCATGAGTAGAGGTTGGGGACCCAAACAGAACAACAGTGGGTACCAAGACCTGAAGCAGGAATGACGTGGCGTGGTCCAGGACCAAGCCTGGGGGAGGATAAACCCAGTGAACAGTCCTGGAAGCAGGTCTTTGCCGTTTTCGGTGTTGCCTGCTTATCATCCCTAATCCTTGGTGATGCAGTGTAGTGTGAGTTTGACTCACAGATGTGTAGGTCAGCGTTCTGTATCCGCACTTGGCCATTCATCGTCACTTGGGCAGCATTTCTAGTGAAAGTGCAATTGGATGGCGTTTCCTGGATAACTTTAGTTTCAACAGTAAGTGTGCAAAGAAGCAGTATGTTATGGCTGAGAGAGTGAATTGTCCCATTAGACGCTTCCAAGGCAGATCCCTCCTCCCCTTACTGGGGTTCTGACTGCAGATGAATCCTTTCACATTCTCTGCATCTCAGTTTTCCCATGGAGATAAGTGGAGATGACACTGTCCATCTCATAGGAGTGAAGATAACTCCCTGAGTGCCCAAGTTACTGAAGAGTTGATTCATAAATTTAGCAATTTACCACAGCCCAGCATTGAAGAATATTTCTCCTATATATTTTAAATGAAAACGAGTATTCTTCAAAAATATGTATCCTTATCATAAGTTTGACATACATTCAGAATATTTAGGAATATAGTGAAAAATGTGTCGTTCATTAATACATCCTTCATGAATATCATTATTTAATCAGAGTAAGGAATATTAAAAAGTAATTCCCTCCTCTCTATGACTAAATTACTTTCAGCAGTAATCACAGAACCAGGTGAATAATAAAATGGCCAGCAAAGAAGTACAGACACTGAATATTTTCCTGTATTCAATATTTGTTTACATAATCTTGCCAGTACAGAAGAATAAAAATAAAGTAGATATTGGGCAAAAAGGAAAAATATGGTTATCCTTTAGTTTTTATATCTTGAGATTAAACTTTGATTCTTTGGTTACAGACTCTAATATTATTTTATGTAAATAATTGTTTTGTAACTAATAAGTGAATTTTAATAAAACCATAATGTCTGTAAAAGGTATGATTTAGGCAACTACCGTATGGTAGCACTCGTAACCATTTAATTTTCTTGATTTGTTCTTTCATTTAAAACACACAACAATTAGAAATGAAGAAAACATCTCGGTGTCAAATTCAGTACAGTGTTTCGTGTATGAACTAAAATTTGTACTCACCAAATGAAAATATTGTACCTTGCACTTTTCACTTTGTTTCATTGTTTCAAATTTTAAAACACAAATAAAAACTTCAATGGAATTGGAGTACTGCAAGTTCTGTTTCTGTCTTTGTAATCAGTGTGCTATCTGTATTTGCTTTTAATTTATGGTTTAAAGGTAGGTATTTGTTGTAACACAGGGCTGGAAACACCAGCTGAGCCACTTGGAACTATTACAGTGAAAAATTTATCTCAAAAGGAAGCCCTGTAGCTGGGTTCACCTGTGGGAAACTGGCTGTAATTGGCAATTCTCTGAATTAACTTCCTCATAGAATACAATGTTTACTAAAGGGTAAATTAATAAGAATGTGTTCATTTGAAGCTTACACATGTATCACTTAAACTCAGTAGTAATCTCTGATTGTTTAGAATTTAGACCAAAAAAACTTTTTTTTGAGGGGAGTATATTTTATTATTGACATTATTTAGAACTGCCAGGATATGGCATAATAAAGAGATTAACTTTTAGTTGGTGTTATTATCGCTTTTGAGTTCTCTGTAGGCAATGTGGGGCTTCCTTGGTGGCTCAGAAGATAAAGAAACCTCCTGCAGATTAGGAGACCCAGCTTTGATCCCTGGATTGGGAAGATCCCCTGGAGAGGGTAATGGCAACCCACTCCAGTATTCTTGCTTAGAGAATTCCATGGACTGAGGAGCCTGTTGGACTATGGTCCATGGGGTCACAGCGTTGGACACGACTGAGTGACTTTCACTTTCATCGACAATGGACCCCTCCAACCACCTTGCCCTCAAGTAAACCATTGCATTTAATAAACAGTAACACAATTACTCTTTTTAATTGTGATACCTGTCAACAGGCATCAGAGGGTCCTCTGAGGCAGTAGGTGTCTGACTGTAACCAGGAAGACTTCCTTGAAGAAGGCGCTTAAAAAAATTATTGAATATAATTCACATGCCATAAGATTGACCCTTTAAAGTGTACATTTCAGTGGCTTAGTATTTTCATGAAGTTTTGCAACCATCATCCCTGTCTAATTTCAGAACTGTTTCATTAACCCTAAAAGACACCCTGTGCCAGGAACAGTCACCCCCAGTCCCCCATCTCCCAGCTGCTGGCAGCTACGGCTCTGCTTTTCGTGATCAGCTCTTGGGTTGTGACCCTGATGGATGAGTACAAGTCACTTTGTCGAGTAGTTGGGGCAAGAGGATTTCCGGCAGACGGCTATATGGACAGCGTCCAGCAGAGGGATGACGCACAGTCAAGGAACTCATGAGGGGCATGTGCTGTCAGCACAGAGGGTGCCGGCTGGCCATGCAGGCCCCCTGGAGGAACTTCTCCTCTAGTGCAGAGGGTCCTGCAGGTCTCACATAGAAACTCCCACCCAATCCGTGCCCCAAAAATGCTGAGTGAGCAGACTTCAACTCTCACACCCTTTTAAGACATCATAAAGGATTGCCTTATTTTAAATATTTGAAGAGTTGACTCATTGGAAAAGACGCTGATGCTGGGAGGGATTGGGGGCAGGAGGAGAAGGGGACGACAGAGGATGAGATGGCTGGATGGCATCACGGACTTGATAGACGTGTGTCTGAGTGAACTCCGGGAGATGGTGATGGACAGGGAAGCCTGGCGTGCTGCGATTCATGGGGTCGCAGAGTCAGACACGACTGAGTGACTGAACTGAACTGAACTGAAAGCCAGGCATAAAAGATATGTATATATGTGTATTCCTACAGTCATGGTATTCCCACTGTATTTTGTAGCAATCTGGACTTTTATACTAAGCAAATAAATGAACTAAACTTGGAAATCAGCAGTAACTTACATTCTCAGGAAACACTAACTGCAGAATTGGAATTTCTTACTGAGATTTGACAGAATAGAGGATGGAACCTCAGACTAAGGAATTGGGCTAGGTGGAGATTCAGAGCAAGTTTTTTTTCTCATTTGAATTTCTTCCTATTACCTTAAAAAATGCTTTTACTTAATATCTCTACTTGGTTTCCCTGGGAAAGTTTTGGACAGCCCTCATTTGAGGGGCTGGACCCAGACTAAAAGGCTCTGTCCTCCCCGCTCTGATTATTCTACTCCATGTTCCCTATAAACACATTTATTAGTTTCCCAAGTAATCTTCCAATGTTGTTTATGCAAATACACGCCAATATGGACATTCTTAATTACTTACCTCCTTCTTTCAGGAAAGGTAGCATGCTATTCTAAAAGATGCTTTCCCCACTTACTGTCTTACAAAGAATTTTTCCTTCTAAAATATAAAAAGCCCCTCATTTTTTAAAAACAGTTGCATGTTGGTCCCATGAAACTGGTTTATCTAACTACTTTCCTCTTGATGGATGCCTGAGATGTTTTGAATTCTGCCCACCCCCACCCCCCACCCCTCTTGCAAATGATGCTACCATGAGACATCTTGTTCATGTATAATTTTGCACAAGTGTCACTGTGCTGAAATTCCCAGATGTGGGATTGCTGGGTGAAGGTAGTACATTAGTCCTTTTGACAGATTTTGAGCACCAAATCACCCTCCAGGAGAGACGAGTCATTTTGCTATTTCCACAAGCTGTGTTTGGCCACAGCATCACCAGCAAAGTGCATTCTCAAACTTTTGGGTTTTTCCGACTGATGGGTGAAAAGTGGTATCACTGTAGTTTTAATTTGCCTTTCCTTCACTGAACATTTTTCATAAATTTAAGAGCCATTTTTGTTTGCTTTGGTGAGCTCTATTCCAAATCCTTTACCCATTTTCCATAAGGTATTTATTTTTTCACAGTCTCAATTTCTAAGAGCTCTGTGTTTTAGGGAGGTATGAGTTGCAAATATTTTTCCCACGTGTTATTTGTCTTTTCTCTTTGTTGTGTCATTTTTTCCTCTCTAGAAATTTTTTGTTGTATATACTAACTTTTAAAATGACTTTGGTTCTTTATATCATAGGCAAGCCTTTTCTACTTCAAGATTCTAAAGAAATTTGTTCATGCTTTTTTCTTATGCTTTTATTATCTCATTTTCACACCTAAATTTGGAACCTTTTGGAGCTTTTCCTCATGCACAATGTGAAGTATGGGTCCAGAAATATCTTTTTAAATGTTTATCCATTTGTCCAAGACCAGTTATTAACGTGATACCATTTACCTGTGCTGAGATGAGATGCCCCTGTTATTAGAAATGAAGTGTGGGTATGTCTCTGAGTCTGTTATTCTTCTGGCATGTCTGACTCTTTGGTCATTCGCATACTATTTTAACTGTTGAGACTTTGCGGTATGCTCTCTCTGGAGGACTAGTTCCCTCTCGCTGCATTTCCTTTTGGCAGTTTTCCTGTCCAGTCTTGCTAGTTTGCTTTTCCCGCATAAATGTTAGAACCAACTTGTCTGATAGCAGGATAAAGAAGTTTCTGGCATGTCTGACTCTTTGGTCATTCGCATACTATTTTAACTGTTGAGACTTTGCGGTATGCTCTCTCTGGAGGACTAGTTCCCTCTCGCTGCATTTCCTTTTGGCAGTTTTCCTGTCCAGTCTTGCTAGTTTGCTTTTCCCGCATAAATGTTAGAACCAACTTGTCTGATAGCAGGATAAAGAAGTAGCTATCTTTTCCAGGCTTCTATTAAATTCTACTGGTTTTCCTTGATTCATTCACCCCTTGTTGCAGCCATCTGTACATCAGTGCTCTCCATCTGCTCTGGTGAGCCTCTTTTCCAAACCAAATCCTTTAGGACAGGTCCACAGAGGTCCCCCTCAACCCCTCCATTAGCCAGTTTACCATCTTCAGGGATATTGGTATCTACAAAGCCTGAGGACACAGACATTGTGCTCCTGGCATCCTCTCTAAGATGCTCTCCGCTTTGAGAGAAAAGTTTTGCCATGCTTTGCCTCTGTTTTGCCACTGCTTGCCATTCTGTAATGTGGGTTAACTACATTGAGCACAACGGATGGAGAAAGGACCCAGGCAGTGTGTTTTCAGGACCAACTCAGCATACAGACAGTATCCAAAGGATTTTGGGCTTGAGGCCCAAAGCAGAGAAGAAATAGCAAATTAATCAACAGCATCGGTCCCTCCATTAACCACTTTGGGGAAAGTATAATATTAATGGTTAACACAGTAGCCTTTCACTAGGAAGGCTTGGGAACTTTCCTCTCTTAGGGAATCAGACCTGGGAATAAGAAAAGGAGAGTCTCCTGCTTGGCTTTCACTATGCGTTTCATGTTTTTGCCTGCTAGACACCCTCCCCTCTCTGCTGCACACCCCCCTCCCCATGAATCAGAACAGAGCACAGAGTCTCCTGAGGAGCTGGCATTGTGAATTCCAGTGCCCGCCGCTAAATCACCAGTTAGACCATAATGAAGACATTTCCTCTTTTCTTACCAGAGCAAAGATGACACACAAGTCAAATGTGATTGGGAAACCTTAAATGGAGAAGTGTGTGGAAAAAGAAATTATGATGAGATTCCTTTGATGACAGAACTCTTTTATGGCTATTTTTCTTTTTCAGCAACTACTTTTCTTTTTCTCTTTTTAGATACCCACTTGGGTCTTTTGACAAGGTGACACCTCAGGGATAGCGGCAGCTGAGAATCCAGGCAAGGAGAGCTTGATCACAGACTCTGCGTTTTCTTTGTGTGTGTGTGTGTTTTGTGCACAGTCATTGCCTGGACAAGCACGTTTTCGTAAGCCCTTGCAGACAGGATCTGGTTACCCCACCTCTCCATTCCCCCAATTAGCCTAGTGCTCAGGGCTTTACAGTCCTCCTTTGATTGATCTATAGATGCCAACTCATTTTAGGCAGGATTTTTCTTGAATTAGAAGGAATCTCATCAGTATTTAAGAAAGCCCATGTGGTCTGTTGCTTGCTGACTTAGTTCAGAAACTTCTGCTACGGACACGTCCTGAGCCCGCAGCAATAAATTAGCTCATGCTTTGGTGTATTCCCCAGTCTGTGATGTCACTTCCACCTGACGGCTCTGCTTTCTCCACAGAGATCTTGCCACATCTCTCCTCCTCACCTTAAATCCTGTTTTCAGAATCGTCTGATGCTTAAGTCCTTCCTGGGAGCAGTCAGCTCAGAGAGCTTGGGCATCTGCCAAGGCCTGCCCCCCCTTGACAGGATAGGGGTGCGAGGCCCAAGGAACATGGGGCAGGTGTCTGCCTTCCACCCATGGAGACCGACTGGTTTATTTTCGTGAACACATTGTAATCACCACTTGCGATTTTAGTTTTCTGAAGTTTGCATTGCTTCAAAGTTCTTCCAGCCTGATGTTTGCAGGTAGCTCTTCCCATCTGGGAAATGGGGGCGTAAGAGGGCAGAGCAGGGCAGTCACATGGCTCTCTTCTGCCTTTTGCAGCCAAGAGGATGAAATAGCTGACATCAGTTTAGGGCGTGGGAATCCCACGACACTGGAAGCCTCCGATAAAGTAAACCAAAACATTTCATTAAAATTCATTTCCTTTTCTCACATCTTGCTGAAAACAGAAAAATATTTCAACCTTGGCATAGCCACTGAATTATTCATCTGAAAATTAAAAACAAAAAACAAAAACCAAACTTGGATCCAACACGGACTGGATGCCCCCGCCCCACCCCTTGTTCCTGGCCACCCTTCCTCTGAAACGAGGCAGGAATCCTTGCTCTTCCCTGTGATCAGTGCTGAGGGGAGTGTCTATACTCTCTCGTCCTCCTGTGGGGGCACTGCCCTAGGGCCAGGCGTGAGTGACTTCCAGGCCCCGAGGACCACATCCTGCCCTGAACCCTGCTGCTGCTGCTGCTGCTGCTGCTGCTAAGTCACTTCAGTCGTGTCCGACTCTGTGTGACCCCATAGACGGCAGCCCACCAGGCTCCCCCATCCCTGGGATTCTCCAGGCAAGAATACTGGAGTGGGTTGCCATTTCCTTCTCCAATGCGTGAAAGAGAAAAGTGAAAGTGAAGTCGCTCAGTCTGTCCGACTGTTAGAGACCCCATGGACTGCAGCCCACCAGGCTACTCCGTCCATTGGATTTTCCAGGCAAGAGTACTGGGGTGGGGTGCCATTGCCTTTCCCGGCCCTGAACCCTGGCCCTGTGAAACTTAGGGCCTGGGGTCACGGAGCGCGCAGGCTGGGGCCTGCCAGGGAGGGGCAGGCATCAGTCAGAGGAGAAAGCCGCTCATGGCTTCCCAGAGCAGGAGGAGCCAGGCCAGAAGGAAGACACTGCCCCAGTGGGGCTCTGTTGCCAGCTCTCAGCCCGTGGGCCAGCCCCCCCACACGGCCTGTGCCCCCAACTCTCCCTGGAGCTGGGTACTGACATGCCAGAGCCCTGGGATGCTATTTCCAGAGCCAAAGCTCGACCGCGTATGGAGCAGGCAGCTGGGATGGACAGCTGACCTCTGGATGACCTCCTGGGTTATCCGTTCAGGACTCCTCTTTCACTTTAAGGCTCATTCTAACCATGTGGCCCTTGCCTGGCAGCTTGGAGGAGGAGACCCAACGGCCTGTCCTCAGGGGGCCTTTGGGATGGCTGCCAGCCCCAGGCCTGGCTTTCCCCTAGGTTGTGAGCCTTCCTCAGGTCTTTGGGAGCACCCTTCGTACCCCACCCACCACTGTGCCCTCTGGGAAGCTCCTCCCCAAACTCCTCCTTGAGTCTTGGTTCTATGGCAGCCATATTTTCTGAACTCCGAATCAAAACATGAGGTATGAGCCTTCCTAGGTTATTCAGGGAGGTGGCTCTTTGAAGTCAAGGCTGCCCTGGGAAGCTGGGACCTGGTGGTTGCCTCTCTGCGTGGATGGCCTGGGAGCTTCCCAGTGATGGGGACTCCCTTTGGAGATATTCTGCCTTTTCATTCCACTTGTTTCTTAAGTGTCTCCCTCAGGAAATTCACTGATTTCCGTTCTCAGAAATGACTTTGTAAGTAGCAATTGAAGCTTCATGCACTGATGGCCCAGATGCCTTGGAAGTTCTGGCTTACCTGGATGACAGCCACATCCACGTATCCTCAAGATGAGGACGGACAAACCACCCCTTGCTCTGTTTCCAGCAAACACTCCACCCCCACGCAGAAAATGACCTGCCTAATTATTCAATGTGACTGTCAGCATTAATCAGATTATTAGAAAGATACTCAACTCTATTTCATTTTGTTGCACAAATAAAACCTAAGGGGAGGAGAGTTCTCTCTCCGGCTGTCCCTGTTTCGTGAGAGGAGGAGTCTTAAAGGGCATGTGGGGTCCTTGAATCCTGAGATCAGCAGCAGCAGTGTTGGCAGCGGCTCCTGAAGAGTTTCAGGGGCAGAGACCTGGGCAGCAGGGGGCGCGCAGATGGCAGGTTGGGGGGTGCGGCTGGATGGGAAACCAAGGCTGGGACCAGCAGGGGGGCCTGGTCCGGATGGTTGGAGCAAGGCTTGGCTCAGGCCCTGACAGTGAGCTGGGGTGAGAGCAGGTGTATTTGTTTGCTCACAACAAGTACCCAGACTGGTGGGTTTAAGCAACAGGCAGTTATCATCTCAAGTTTCTGGAAGCTAGAAGAACAAGACCAAGATGTGGGCAGGGTCAGCTCCTTCTGAGGGCTGAGATGGAGAGTCTGTCCAGGCCTTTCCCCCGCTTCTGAGAGTTTACTGGCAGTCTTCGGCATCCCTTGACTTGGAGACACATCCGCCCATTTCTGCCTTTATGTTCACATGACTTTTTTCCTCTGTGTGTATGTACGTTTCCAGATTTTCCCCTTCTATGAGTACATCAGTTTTTAGGAGCCCATCCTGCTCAGTCTTCAGTTCAGTCACTCAGTTGTGTCCGACTCTTTGCGACCCCATGAATCGCAGCACGCCAGACTTCCCTGTTCATCACCATCTCCCGGAGTTCACTCAGACTCACGTCCATCGAGTCCATGATGCCATCCAGCCATCTCGGCCTTGGTCATCCCCTTCTCCTCCTGCCCCAAAACCCTCCCAGCATCAGAGTCTTTTCCAATGAGTCAACTCTTCTCATGAGGTGGCCAAAGTACTGGAGTTTCAGCTTTAGCATCCTTCCTTCCAAAGAAATCTCAGGGTTGATCTTCTTCAGAATGGACTGGTTGGATCGCCTTGCAGTCCAAGGGACTCTCAAGAGTCTTCTCCAACACCACAGTTCAAAAGCATCGATTCTTCGGCGCTCAGCTTTCTTCACAGTCCAACTTTCACATCCATACATGACCACAGGAAAAACCATAGCCTTGACTAGGCGGACCTTAGTCGGCAAAGTAATGTCTCTGCTTTTGAATATACTATCCAGGTTGGTCATAACTTTTCTTCCAAGGAGTAAGCGTCTTTTAATTTCATGGCTGCAGTCACCATCTGCAGTGATTTTGGAGCCCAAAAAAATAAAGTCTGACACTGTTTCCACTGTTTCCCCATCTATTTCCCATGAAGTGATGGGACCGGATGCCATGATCTTCGTTTTCTGAATGTTGAGCTTTAAGCCAACTTTTTCGCTCTCCTCCTTCACTTTCATCAAGAGGCTTTTTAGCTCCTCCTCACTTTCTGCCATAAGGGTGGTGTCATCAGCATATCTGAGGTTATTGATATTTCTCCCGGCAATCTTGATTCCAGCTTGTGTTTCTTCCAGTCCAGCGTTTCTCATGATGTACTCTGCATATAAGTTAAATAAGCAGGGAGACAATATACAGCCTTGACGTACTCCTTTTCCTATTTGGAACCAGTCTGTTGTTCCATGTCCAGTTCTAACTGTTGCTTCCTGACCTGCATACAGATTTCTCAAGAGGCAGGTTAGGTGGTCTGGTATTCCCATCTCTTTCAGAATTTTCCACAGTTTATTGTGATCCACACAGTCAAAGGCTTTGGCATAGTCAATAAAGCAGAAATAGATGTTTTTCTGGAACTCTCTTGCTTTTTCCATGATCCAGCGGATGTTGGCAATTTGATCTCTGGTTCCTCTGCCTGTTCTAAAACCAGCTTGAACATCAGGGAGTTCACGGTTCACATATTGCTGAAGCCTGGCTTGGAGAATTTTGAGCATTACTTTACTAGCGTGTGAGATGAGTGCAATTGTGCGGTAGTTTGAGCATTCTTTGGCATTGCCTTTCTTTGGAATTGGAATGAAAACTGACCTTTTCCAGTCCTGTGGCCACTGCTGAGTTTTCCAAATTTGCTGGCATATTGAGTGCAGCACTTTCACAGCATCATCTTCCAGGATTTGAAACAGCTCAACGGGAATTCCATCACCTCCACTAGCTTTGTTCTTAGTGATGCTTTCTAAGGCCCACTTGACTTCACATTCCAAGATGTCTGGCTCTAGATTAGTGATCACATCCTCATGATTATCTGGGTCGTGAAGATCTTTTCTGTACAGTTCTTCTGTGTATTCTTGCCACCTCTTCTTAATATCTTCTGCTTCTGTTAGGTCCATACCATTTCTATCCTTTATCGAGCCCATCTTTGCATGAAATGTTCCCTTGGTATCTCCAATTCTCTTGAAGAGATCTCTAGTCTTTCCCATTCTGTTGTTTTCCTCTATCTCTTTGCATTGATTGCTGAAGAAGGCTTTCTTATCTCTTCTTGCTATTCTTTGGAACTCTGCATTCAGATGCTTATATCTTTTCTTTTCTCCTTTGCTTTTCGCCTCTCTTCTTTTCAGTGCTATTTGTAAGGCTTCTCCAGACAGCCATTTTGCTTTTTTGCATTTCTTTTCCATGGGGATGGTCTTGATCCCTGTCTCCTGTACAATGTCACGAACCTCATTCCATAGTTCATCAGGAACTCTGTCTATCAGATCTAGGCCCTTAAATCTATTTCTCACTTCCACTGTATAATCATAAGGGATTTGATTTAGGTCATACCTGAATGGTCTAGCGGTTTTCCCTACTTTCTTCAATTTAAGTCTGAATTTGGAAATAAGGAGTTCATGATCTGAGCCACAGTCAGCTCCTGGTCTTGTTTTTGTTGACTGTATAGAGCTTCTCCATCTTTGGCTGCAAAGAATATAATCAATCTGATTTCGGTGTTGACCATCTGGTGATGTCCATGTGTAGAGTCTTCTCTTGTGTTGCTGGAAGAGGGTGTTTGCTATGACCAGTGCATTTTCTTGGCAAAACTCTATTAGTCTTTGCCCTGCTTCATTCCGCATTCCAAGGCCAAATTTGCCTGTTACTCCAGGTGTTTCTTGACTTCCTACTTTAGCATTCCAGTCCCCTATAATGAAAAGGACATCTTTTTTGGGTGTTAGTTCTACAAGGTCTTGTAGGTCTTCATAAAACCGTTCAACTTCAGCTTCTTCAGCATTACTGGTTGGGGCATAGACTTGGATAACTGTGATATTGAATGGTTTGCCTTGGAAACGAACAGAGATCATTCTGTCGTTTTTGAGATTGCATCCAAGTACTGCATTTCGGACTCTTTTGTTGACCATGATGGCTACTCCATTTCTTCTGAGGGATTCCTGCCCGCAGTAGTAGATATAATGGTCATCTGAGTTAAATTCACCCATTCCAGTCCATTTTAGTTCGCTGATTCCTAGAATGTCAACGTTCACCCTTGCCATCTCCTGTCTGACCACTTCCAATTTGCCTTGATTCATGGACCTGACATTCCAGGTTCCTATGCAATAATGCTCTTTACAGCATCGGATCTTGCTTCTATCACCAGTCACATGCACAACTGGGTATTGTTTTTGCTTTGGCTCCATCCCTTCATTCTTTCTGGAGTTATTTCTCCACTGATCTCCAGTAGCATATTGGGCACCTAACGACCTGGAGAGTTCCTCTTTTGGTATCCTATCATTTTGCCTTTTCATACTGTTCATGGGGTTCTCAAGGCAAGAATACTGAAGTGGCTTGCCATTCCCTTCTCCAGTGCACCATGTTCTGTCAGCCCTCTCCACCATGACCCGCCCTTCTTGGGTTGCCTTGCGGGCATGGCTTGGTTTCATTGAGTTAGACAAGGCCCTGGTCCTAGTGTGATTAGACTGACTAGGTTTCTGTGAGTATGGTTTCAGTATGTCTGCCCTCTGATGCCCTCTTGCAACACCTACCATCTTACTTGGGTTTCTCTAACCTTGGGTGTGGGGTATCTCTTCACGGCTGCTCCAGCAAAGCACAGCCACTGCTCCTTACCTTGGACGACGGATATCTCCTTACCGCCACCGTTCCTGGCCTTCAACGTGGGACAGCTCCTCTAGGCCCTCCTGCGCCTGCGCAGCCACCGCTCCTCGGGTTGCTCCTCCTGGCTGCCGGCCCTGGCCTCGGGCTCGGGGTGGATCCTCAAGGTCACTGCCCCTGGCCTCGGGCGCAAGGTGGCTTCTCCCGGCCACCCCTGATCTCGGTTGCGGGGTAGCTCCTCCCGGCCGCTGTCCCTGACCTCGAACGTGGGGTAGCTCTTCCCCGCCACCACTGACCTCGGACCCGGGGTATCTCCTCTCCACCGTTCCTGCGCCATCGCAGCCTGGCACTCTAGGCTGCTGCCCCTGACCTCGGACATGGGGTAGCTCCTCTCGCAGCCACCCGGCGCTTAGTGCACCGGTTGGCTCTCGCAGCTGCCTGCGCTGCCTCCTCTTAACTAATTACATCTGCCAAGACATGAATTCCAATAATAATAATAATAATAATAATAATAAAGCCATTTTCCCAGGCACTGGGGTTAGGACCTCAACATTCAAATTTGGAAAGAACGCAGTTCAGCCTGTAACACCAGGTGCAAGGGTGAGGGGAGCCTGGAAACAGCTTGGGCAGTCAGGCCCTAATGGGACCTAGGGTGGGGGTCCCAGGCAGCAGTCAGGAACCCGGGGTTCTCAGGGGCTGAAGGGTCAAGGAGACCCTTCAGGAGGGAGTGATCAGGTGGATCGCTGTACAGTGTAGGGCCATCAGCTGAGTTAGCCTCAGTCCTGGAGCTGGTAGGGTTCCCACATGCCCCCGATGGAGGGGACCCAGTTCCTCTGACGATGAACTCACAGGGACAGTGATGAAGCCAGTGTGCCTGTGAGTAAGGCTGAGAGCACAAACTGACGCTCACTCCAGCATCCTGGCTGGAGGCTTTGTCTCCGGTTGCCCTTGTGTCTTTTAAACCGAGGGTTCTGCCCCACCGCCTGGGAACTTAGTTCATGAAAAATGAATTTTGTCCAGACTGTTAGTGAGTGTGGCAGAAACTATTAGTGTCCCCCAATATCCATTCTCCTTTTCTTTCATAGCAATAAACCCCTGGTTTTTAGCCAGTCATATGAGTCTCTGGAATAAAAAAAATACATTTCCTAGCTTCCCTTGCAGCTTTGTGACCATGTGACTAAATTTTGACGAGTAGGAAGTAAGCAGAAACTTGTGGGAATTTTATGCTTTGGAGAACCTTCTGCTTCAAGGAACCTTTTTTCCCCTCCTGACTTCCTCTTCCTCCAGCTCGCTCATTTAGTTTGATCCAGGCAATCTTCTAAGCATTTGACATACATTGACTCCTTTGTTTCTCACAATCCTATCACAGGACCTCTTTCTCCATCCTCCGGCCATGTGTGGAGGCTTCTGAGGCTTTAGGAAAGGGCAGGACCGCAGGATGGAAGCCGCCTGTGTACCTGACTCCTTGGATACATTTCTTAAACAGGTTTAGTTGACAAATACTAGAGCCCTCAATGGGGCTTCTCAGGTGGTAAAGAACCTGCTGCCAGTGCAGGAGATGTAAGAGACGCAGGTTAGATCCCTGGGTCGGGAAGATCCCCTGGAGGAGGGCATGGCAACAGGAAGCTGTGGGCTACAGTCAACGGGGTTGCACAGCCAGACACAACTGAAGTGTCAGCACACACTGGTCCTGCAATACACTGGACCCACGTGGAGGAGAGATGCCTGCAAATCAGGAACGCTTAGACTGGACCGTCAAATGACCAGGGCAAACAGCTTTCATTGTGTTAAGATGTTAACGTCGGGGGGCTTGCCTGTCACTGCAGCTAGAACTGACCCTAACTTAGTCCTCAAGCCAGCTTGGCTGCACTAACAAACCCCACTTTGTGCCCTTTCTCTGGTTTCTGTGACTCCCATAACTCCTATTAGGTAATCGGGATTTTCTGCTAAACACTTGTGAGTCTAATCTTATCAGAGAGCATGACGATTGCCTGGTCTTCTAGATGGCTTCCTATCTTTTTGCTCCTGTTTACTTTCAGTGTGTATCTGACTTTAACCTTTGGGGTTTCTGACCATTTTAGTTTTGCCAGTTTTGACCCTCAATGCTTCCAAGGTACCACTCACTCTAAGATTGTACTTCGGTGCTTCCAGCCCAGATTATTTGGGGTCCTTTTGCTTCAGAGAGCTGGGCGGCACCTTGACTTGCAAAAATCTGCACTAACCTGACAGATGACTCAGCAAGAGGGTGATGACTTATATTCAGCAGCTATGATAGCAGCCTGTCCTCTTGTGATCTTCTCAGTAGACAATTTAAAACCGGATCTCTGCAAATTCTTAGGACTCCACCTGGCCCATTTGGACTAAAAAAACAGATGAACTAATCTCAGAATGACTCTCATGGCGTCTTCAACATTCCGTATGGTTGAAAGGTGGTCTTGCTAGAGGTACTATGGCTGGAATAACTGGTATGAAGCGGGCTAGGCCTCACATCCAGGCCTTAAAAACCTCAGCATTTCTTTAGCTTCTGGAGCATATGGGAAGGACCTTGGAGCTAGCAGCTTGGACTAGGCTCTTCAGTGGTCTTTATGACCCCTGCTTAGCACTAACACCACAGAAATAGCTGTTAACCATCTACCAGCTTCTGGACAGTCGTCATGATTAGACCTCAACTCTTGAGAAATCTTACCTGGCCCAGTCGTGGGATTAAATGTTCCGAACTCTAGAAATCTCCCAGGAACAAGACATCATGGAACCCCAGCAGGGTTAAGGGTGTTCTTTTATTCTCTAACAGTTGGAGAGGTGGGAAAAAAAAGAAAAAATAAAAAAAGCTGCAAATCAGATCTGAGTTCAAATAGTGGCTTTGCCAACTCTAGATATGTAAGTGCTTCCAAGCTGTATTATTCCCCCAACACTCAGTTTACTCATTTGCAAAATGGGGCACATTCTTATCTTTTGAGAACCAGATGTATTGACTGTAAAGCCTCTCTAAATGTAACTATTTTGGGAGGCAATGGAAGCGCTTTTGCCTTGCAGAGCTCTGTCTGTTCTGATGCTGGGGGAATCTTTATTCTCCTTCATTCTCATTCCCTCTCTGACATCATCAGTCTCAGAATCCCAGCCCTGTCTTTTAACAAAGTATGTAGCTTGTCCATATTACTTAACCTCTTCATATGATTCCCTCATCTTTAGCATGAGGATAGTGGCAGTCCCAACTCCACAGCACTGTTGTGAGTATGGAATGAGGGAAAGTGTGTGAAGCACGCAGAACAGGGCTGAGCACATTAAAGTCTCAGTTAAATTATCATTCTTACAGGAAGGGATTCCTTGCCAGCTCATCGCATCTCCCCTTTTGGACAGAAAGCTCCTTGGGGCTTGAAACCTTATCTCTTTACCTGCCACAAACTCCCATTTGCTGTTAAACCTCATCTTCAGGATGCTCAGCCGCCTCTCAAGGATTCACTGGCTGGGAAAGGACAGGATGTGACCAGACCCTGGGCTGGTGAACCTTTGGGCACAGACTTTGCCCCTGAGCCTCAGATTCTATCTTTAATGTGGATGGAGCCCCGTAGCACTGATTCGTTATCAGAAAGAAATCTTGCTGCCAGAGTCGAGAGTTGGTGCGGGGTCTATCCGTAAATGTTTCTTATTGCCTTGGTGTTAGTCCAGAGTTTGCTTCACACGTGCATCCAGAGATCCCTCCTTTCTGCTCACTCGCCCTCGTTTCCCTTCTCCATGTCCTCTCCCTGGTCCCTCCCTCTTAACCCGACACCACACCATCCCTCTCCCACAAAAAATTCCCAGCCTGAGGCCAGGTGCAGTTCACAAGTTTTCCTCTTCCAAAAATAAGAGGGAGATGGCTTCAGATGCCTGAGAATGGAACCCGACCCAGACACAAAACTCTCTTCTCATAGCTTTGGTGTAAGTACGTCACATGGGTCTTTAGCTCATCTTCTGGCCAAAGCTGACGTCTCAGGAGAAGGATGCTGGGAGGAAAGCATCCTTCCTGGGGTGTGAATAAAGCTGCTGTCAGTCTTGGTAACCTGCATGACATGCAACCGCATGACACAAGGCGCTTACTGCCATGCCCAGAGCAGGGTTGGTACTCTGCGGATGTTAGGTCTTTCCTCGCCCCAGACTCCTACCCAGCTGACTCTGGGGAAAGACCACTCTGGTGTCCAGACCACAAACAGGTGCTCCTCTGCCTCCCTAGAGGGGTAGGTAGGATGCTCACCATGGGCTGCCCCAAGGCACGTGTGAGCAGTACTAGGCGTGGCTATCAGAGGTCCAGAGGAGGCGCCCAGCGTTGAACCATGAAGCTGGAGGGGGTGATGAGTTCCTTGTGCCTGCTCGGGGTTCCTTGTGTGCAGGCAGGACCATCCTGGGGGTCTGCAACCACCGCCCCCTGTCCTCCCAGCGCTCACAGCATCAGGAGCTGGAATTCCGCCCCTCCTTTCCCAATATGAGGAGCCACCAGCCAGTGCTGCGTCAGAGGTCTGGACATCCGGAGGGGTTTTCCCATTATATGAATTCTGCTTTCAAAGAAGGAAACACAGGCAGATCCCCACAGTGTTTTTTCAACCTGACGGTTAAACGTGTTCTTTCTCACAATCTCAGATAAGCACCTGGAGCCGCATCGTCTCAGGCTGTGTCACTTCAAAAACTACTTGATAGCCAATTATAAGTCAACACCCCAACGTCACTGACAGCTAACCAGCCATCAGATGTCAATGAGGAGACCTGATTTAGCCTTTTCATATGCACCGGGAGAGCAAAGGAACAAGGAGTTAGGGGAAAATGCTCGAAACAGGAACGACACATATCATTAAATAAAGCTGTGACCAACCTTCAGTGCTGCCAGCTTCTCTGAACAGGCCACACCCACGCTCTCATTAACCCCGGGAAGCTGAAAGCAGCTTGTCCAGCGAGGCGTTTAGTCGGAACCACTGCCGCAATGAACAAGGCACGGCCCCCTACCCCGAACCTTTCTCCCTGACCTCACTCTTCAGCCCTGCTCGAGTGTAAATAAACTTGTTTACCAAGTCCAGAATGTGGAAGGCAATGAAGTCTTATTTGTGACGGTGCAGTGACAAGCCTTTGTGCACAGTGGCCCTCGGGAGAGTGGCAAAAATAACCAGAGACTGTATTTCTGGTCAACGGCAGCCGTGCAGATGTCTTGGGCCAAAGCTACTAGTCAGTATCCTCTTTTTCTTCTGATTGTGTGTCTGTAACAGAGGAAAACCTTGTTACTGTGCCTAATGTGGGAAACAAAATTATACCGTGTGCAACGAGAAGAAACGTGAAACAAGAAGCACTGGTGAATGTTCCAACGGGTATAATCTTGGTGGCCAGTACGTGGTTTTTTATGAAACGAAGGCATGAATACGAGGACCCTAATTATTGCTTTCAATTGACAAAGTGTGGCGAATGGGAGAATGTGGCAGGACAGCTCTGGCTGGGTCTCAAGGCAGCTTTAGAAGTAAATATAGATTTCTTGTGTACACGGCGTTACATAAAAAAGTCACCTTCAAAAGCAAGGTCAGTTTTTCATACCTTACTGAGTGGTTCTGGCAGATGGATGCTTTTGTTTGCTTTTGTTGTTCTGTAGCAGAGACCCACAAACTCCAGCCCACAGGCCAAGTCTGGCCCACGGCCTGTTTTTATAAATAAAGTTTTATTGGGAAAACTACATTCATTGGTGTATGTGCCGTCTGTGGCTGCTTTCATGATACAACAGCAGAGCTGAGTAGTGCGACAGAGGCCCTACAGCCACAAAACCTAAAATATTTGTAATTTGGCCTTTGACCCCTGTTCTTTTGGAAACTTACTTCAGAGAAGGTCCACAGTCTGTTGGTGAGGTGGTGGCCAGAAAGAGAGGGAATGAAAAAGTCACATGGGAAGAAAGAAGCAGAAAGAGTATATGCAGGGGAAATTGGGGCCTTCAACTAGGATCTGGGTTCCCACATGAATGGGGAGAGGAATGGATACTGTGTGTTTTGATTCCATTTTTAAAATAAGCAGTTTATGCAGAGCATAAATCTAAATGGAACAGCTTGGGTACAAAGAGAAATTACCACATAGGTTTTTATAGAGATATTAAACATTTTATCAAGTTATGGGATCTCTGGCTCACAAATAAATTGCGTAAATATCAGAACTACAGTAAAGCCAAACATTCCTTTGGATGCTCACAAATGGAAGGGAAGGATCCTAACTTCCTCTTGCCCACTGCCAAGGGAACTCAAAGCAGCTGAGTTCTCTCATTGTTAGGACTTTGTATGAAGGTCATCACCTACATTTGTTGCTGCACACTGAGAGAAAAGAAACATGCAATATTTTTCTCATGCCGGAGGGACCTCTTGCCCAATAGGGCTCATTACATTAGGCCAGTGCCTACCTGTTTAATAATTCTGTTTGGGCTCAGAAGCTGAGCAGGTACCGTCTGTGGCTTTTACTGGAGCTGCAGATCTTTGAATCCCAGAGCTGGAGGTGTGGGATTGCTCTGGGTAGACACTAAGTAATGTGACTATTAATATAGTAAGAACGCATTAGTCCAGACAGCCCAATGTCTGGGGCTTCTTAGACAAAGGATGACTTCTAGTTCAGAAAGTCCTAGTAAAACTTTTACTGCTGATGTCCTTTCCTGTTCTCTCTGTGAGAAAGACAAAGCTTGTGTACACAGTCTGGCAGTAGCCACAGACTCAGCAAGAACAACAGAGATAGTGGGTAACCCTTGGGGCACAGAGGGGATAGGTAACTTGCCGAGGGTCACAGAGAAAGCGTAGGAGCCCAGCATTCTGACTCCAAAGTCCATGCTTGACAAAAAGTTTCAAAGGACTTCAGGCACATAGAGTTGGCTTAATTCTAATCTTTGTATGATACGCGCTCTCATGCACAGACCCTGGTCTACTTATTTAATTAATGAAGTTACAAATCACAAAAGACACAGAGATATAAGGCTCCCACAGAAGCAGACCCTGAAGGCAGTTGGGGCAGGTGTTTTATTTGGAAGGTGCAGGGGAGTCAGCAGGAGAATGAAGGAGTGAGGCAGGAAGAGAGGCAGCATATAAAGGGTATGGCCTTAAGAAGCAGCCCAAAAGGAGCTGGATCTTACCCTGTGGGCAAACTGGGAAACACAGAGCTCGGAATCGCCCATGCACCTGAGGGGCACAAGCCTGGGGCCGCTTACAGATTAGTGGTTTACAGATGCTGAAGAATGTGTGGTGGGGGGTTGGGGGTAGAGGCTTTAAGGACAGAAGCACATGCCTTGGTAGTTGGTAGGTATCTGGGGCACGTGAAAAAAGCAGAGTCCAATGCAGTGTTTCTCAATTGAAAAAAAAAAAATTACTTCCACTCTAAGGAGACTTTTAAAGCAATTTTTCCTAATTGCCCCTGGCCCATCAAATTTTAATACTGCAAATATATTGTCTGTTATGTACTAATGCCCTTTGTGTGTGGGTGGGGGGCGAATTGCAAACCATTAAACTATACAAGACTTTTTTTTTTTTTGTCCCCGGTATTAATCAAGGTTCTCCAGAGGAACAGAACCAACAAGGTGTGTGTGTGTGTGTGTGTGTGTGTGTGTGTGTGTGTGACTTCATTCAAAAGTATATGTGAAAGTCGCTCAGTCGTGTCCAGCTCTTTGCTACCCCATGGACTATATAGTCCATGGAATTCTCCAGGCCAGAATACTGAAGTGGGTTGCCTTTCCCTTCTCCAGGGGATCTTCCCAACCCAGGGATTGAACCCAAGTCTCCCACATAGAGGACGGATTCTTTACCAGCTGAGCCACCGGGAAAGCGCAAGAATGCTGGAGTATCCCTTCTCCAGCGGATCTTCCTGACCCAGGAATCAAACTGGGGTTTCCTGCGTTGCGGGCAGATTCTTTACCAATTGAACTATTAGGAATTGGCTTCTATGATTATAGAGGATGACGAGTCCCAAGATCTGCTGTCTACAAGACACAGGATGGTGTAGTTCCAGTCCTAAGGCTTGATACACAAAGAAAGCTGATGCTTCAGTTCAAATCCCGAGGAAGGAAAGAACTTCCCAACTCAGGGTAGTCTGGCAGAAGGGAAAGCCAGCCTTCCTGTTCTGTTTAGGCCTTTAACTGATGGGAGGGTCTACCCACATTAGGGAGGACGATCTGCTTTACCCAGTCTACCAATTCAAGCGTTACTCTCACCCAGAAACACTCTCACAGACATATTCAGAACAGCAGCTCATCATAACACGGGACCAAATGTCTGTACAGACAGTGGCCCAATCAAGTTGAAACAAAATTAACCATCACTTGCCACCACCCCCCGTCCTGTATCAGGCTTCTCCCAGTTGGGGGCGCTGCTGCCCACGTTGAAGACCCGCGGTCCAAGGGGCCTGGCCAAGGCACGCAGCACCTGGTACCGCCTGCTGTTCTGCTGGCCGGCGCTGGAGTGGTGGGCGAGTCCACAGGAGCAGAGGAAGGAGCTCAGCCCGTCAGTTCATCTTTCTAGGCCAAGGAATCCCCAGAAAGGAGAGAGAGACAGGAGAGAGAAGGACAGATGGGACGCAAATGACGAACTTTGATAACCCATCCCAGCAGAAGTGAATCTCTGGTTTTCATTATTTTCCGGGATTCTTTAGCAGTTTTGATTTTCCCCGCAAGAGCCCCGGCACAAACCAATTAGGCCCTGCCTTGGTATTTCACCGCTGTGGAAATCAGATCCTAGAGAGGATGCGAACCTCCTTCTCAGAGCCCGAGTCCCACCGCGATCTCGCAACAGTGTCAAGCTAGCTCTCATGTTCCCCACTTGAAAAGCAGCTGAACAGATGGTGGCTGACACCTTTCTCAGGAATCCTGGAAACCCACCAGTCTACCCACTGAGGTATGAAAAAAAAAGGGGGGGGGGAATCCAAAAATGTGGTGAAGAGAGAAAAAGACTGGAGCGGAATGAGCCCATAAGACCCCCGCAGCATGCGGCGATGGAGGCGGGGCGCCCTCCGCCAGAGGGGAGCTGGCGAGCAGGGTGGGCGCTGGCCCTTTCCGAAGGGGGACGCGAGGCACCCGGGAAGCTGAGAGCACCCAGCCTCCTGACCAAGCCTGTCCACTGGCGACGCTCCTTCCCGTGAAGATTCCGAAGACCGGTTAGAGTTAAAGCATTCCAAATTTTTATGATTGCCTTAACATAACAGAATTTCTTCCAGATCCTACATGGAAGCTCAAGTTGTGAAAGCTAGATCATAGGAAATGTGAAGGGAAGGAAAAGCAGTGCAGCCTGGCACCTCCCTTTTTCTTGAGCGAGCCCAGCACGCTGCAAACTTGTGTCTAGACTTCATCCCTGAAAGGCAAGCAAGGAAGATGTTCTGCTATTTCATCGATAGGATAAGAAAAAGAAATTTAAGTGAAGATCATCTTTTGCAGGGAAAGGAAAAGAGCAGCTTTAACATTAAGTAATACTTTGATAAGCTTTCCAGGTGGCTCAGTGATAAAGAATTTGCCTGCCAGTGCAGGAGATGCTGGCTTGATCCCTGGGTCAGGAAACGGCAACCCACTCCAGTATTCTTGCTTGGAAAGAGGGGCCTGGAGGGCTACAGTCCATGGGGTTGCAAAAGAGTCAGACATGACTCAGTGATCAAAAGACAGCAACAACACCTTGATAGAGTGTATATACCTGTTATTTTTAACAAATGATTTCAGATTTTTTAAAAGAGAGGGAGCTGTGATTTTTGGACATAACCCAAGGCATGATGCCAAATTCTTTCCCTTTTTATTAAAATTAAGATGTAATAGCTATGTGACATTTGTAGCACACTCATCTCACAGCCTCAGTGACAACTTTGTGGCTGACCACATAAAACTTACTAGAAATTAATCTAGCAGAGTTGCCCTGATTTTTCAGTTCCTACACAGTTAAGGCATTATAGAAACCTTCTCAGGAATGAGAGAGAATCCTAGAACATGGGACTGAGCACCCAGCCTCCCGACCAAGCCTGTCCACTGGCGACGCTCCTTCCCGTGAAGATTCCGAAGACCGGTTAGAGTTAAAGCATTCCAAATTTTTATGATTGCCTTAACATAACAGAATTTCTTCCAGATCCTACATGGAAGCTCAAGTTGTGAAAGCTAGATCATAGGAAATGTGAAGGGAAGGAAAAGCAGTGCAGCCTGGCACCTCCCTTTTTCTTGAGCGAGCCCAGCACGCTGCAAACTTGTGTCTAGACTTCATCCCTGAAAGGCAAGCAAGGAAGATGTTCTGCTATTTCATCGATAGGATAAGAAAAAGAAATTTAAGTGAAGATCATCTTTTGCAGGGAAAGGAAAAGAGCAGCTTTAACATTAAGTAATACTTTGATAAGCTTTCCAGGTGGCTCAGTGATAAAGAATTTGCCTGCCAGTGCAGGAGATGCTGGCTTGATCCCTGGGTCAGGAAACGGCAACCCACTCCAGTATTCTTGCTTGGAAAGAGGGGCCTGGAGGGCTACAGTCCATGGGGTTGCAAAAGAGTCAGACATGACTCAGTGATCAAAAGACAGCAACAACACCTTGATAGAGTGTATATACCTGTTATTTTTAACAAATGATTTCAGATTTTTTAAAAGAGAGGGAGCTGTGATTTTTGGACATAACCCAAGGCATGATGCCAAATTCTTTCCCTTTTTATTAAAATTAAGATGTAATAGCTATGTGACATTTGTAGCACACTCATCTCACAGCCTCAGTGACAACTTTGTGGCTGACCACATAAAACTTACTAGAAATTAATCTAGCAGAGTTGCCCTGATTTTTCAGTTCCTACACAGTTAAGGCATTATAGAAACCTTCTCAGGAATGAGAGAGAATCCTAGAACATGGGACGTAAATGGCAATCCACTCCAGTATTCTTGCCTGGAGAATCCCATGGACGGAGAAGCCTAGTAGGTTACAGTCCACGGGGTTGCAAAGAGTCGGACACGACTGAGCGACTTCATCATCATCATCATCATCATCATCATTGTTTGAGGACTAGAGTCTTAAAGAGCATCAAGCCAAATCACCCCCTTCACTTTACAGTAGTGGGAGCCGCATCCGGACAGCTTGAATTATTTACTAAACATTACCAGCAGATCAGCAACAGAGGGTGGGGAGAACCCAGATTTCCTGCCTCAGAGCTAGCCTGCTTACTCCTCCTAACACAGAAGGAGGGAACTACACACAGGTTCACTGAAAACCCCACTAAATGGAAGCCTAGGACCACTGCTTGACACCTGAGAAACTTTAAGATGGGAAACTCACTTGACACCACAAGGAAGGGAAATAATTTGATGGTGGTAGCACGGAGGCTAACTTTCCATCTGCCTTGTAAAGAACTGTCCCGTGGAGTCGTCAGAAGGCTATTGGGAAATCCCTATGCTAAAACCTTCAAAAAAAAAGCTCTCAAATCCCCCATACTTGTTTTCAGATGCCTGAAAACCAGGAATAAGCATTATCTTTCATTTCACAACTATAAAGGAGCTTTTACACCCATGAAAGTGACATGTTCATCCGCTATCAAATCAAATTGTAAACACATTGGAAAGCAAGGTTAAATGTGCTGGCCAAGACTCCTGTAGCAAAAGAAAGAGCTAGAAGGAAGACCGAACATGACTGATACAGGTCAGTTCCTGGAGCAGGTTTTGACAGAACCCAAATTCAAAGAGGGATATACAAGATGATCTTTTGGGCCCATAGAAAGGAAATATTAGAGGTTTTGCTTTTTATTTGTTATGTGAAAATAAAGGAAGAAATTAACTTTAGTGAGTATCTAATATATGGATGACACTACAACCCTCTTTTGGTCAAACCTCCCCAGTGAGTTAGGTATTAGGAATCCTGAGGGTTAAGAGGAAGTCTTCTCATCCTAATACTCTGCAGTCTAAGTACCAGATTAAGTGGCTTCTTATATTATAGTATCTAGTTTACATAAACTAGCTCTAATGAAAGGGACAAGTGGAATCTTTGGATGTGTTAGTGATGAGCTATTTGGACTAATGCTCCTACTTTCACAGCTAAAAATGCTAGATTGAGTGGAGTTTAAAACATCTTCTTAAGATATTGAGGAATTGGCAACATAGTTAGGAATTACAATGAAATTGAAAATTGATGGAGACGTGAAACCCTGAGAACCCGTGTTCTTAAGGCGCTCACTGGTCTAGGCGTATACAAGCATTAAATTTTACAACCTCTTGGGGAAAGAGGTACAAAAATCAAACTATAATAAACCCTCCCCCAAATAAACTGGGACTCCAAAGGATACTCTCTCTCTGGGTCATCTGGTAGTGAACCAACCCTTGCATGGATTTGCAGTGCAAAGTAACATCATTTGGGAGGATCAAAACACTGATGTGAATTTTATCTGAAAGAAACTCGGACTGCAGTGCTATGAGGTATATGCAGCAGGAACAAATGAAATCCTCTTGTAAAAGAATGCTTCTTCCTTCTAGATTTCAAGCTATTCATTCAAATAATTTTTAATGCCAGAAAGCAGTACATAATGAAGAATAATCAAATACATAAGAAATAAGCACTGTGAATGAGAACAATCAAAAACAATATAAAATAGAAACATTTCAAGATTTTATGTATTGAAACTATCAAACAGATTATAAATCAAGTATGCTTACTGTGTTTAAAGATTAAAGACAGTCTAAAAAATATATATATATACAAGGAATGAGAACCTGTAAAAGTGACATAGATGATTCAGGGAAAAAAAGAATAAAATTTCCACAAGTGAAAATCTCAAGAATTGAAAAACTCAGTAGCGGTACACAGAAAGAGACTAGATAAGGCCAAGGAAAGAATTTAACAGAACGGAAGACATGTTATGGGACATTTTCCGGGATGCAGTACAAAGAAGCAAAAAGATGCAAAGTACAGAATAGTGGCTACAAGATATGGATAATAAACTAGGAAGGTCTCACATCCGTTTCATCAGAGTCCTTGGAGAACACAGAGAGATGATCCGAGGACGTGTTTGAAGAGATAATAGACTGAGAATTCAACACTGAATCACTCCACAATCAATTCCGTGACGAATTTTAAGTGGCCTAAATAAAAAGAGACGCAAATGTAGATATATCAGCGTGAAACAGCAACACGTGAAAGATAAGTAGAGAAATTATAAAAGCCAGAGTGAAAAGATATACTGCCTTCAAAAGAGCAACAGACTTATAGCTACCTTGTCAGTTCTAACAAAGGAAGTCATGAGGCCGTTGAATATCTTCAATGGGATGGACAAAAATCCTAGCCAGCCTAGGATTCCATACTCAGAAACGGTATCTTTCAAGGGCAAAATACACAGACTTTCAGAAACAAATAAAGCAACACAGTGACTTTTCCACTGGTAGACTCTCAAAAGAAATTCTAAAGGCGGAAAGAAACTGGTCCCAGAATGAAGAGAAAGAAGGCATGAAGAGCTAAGAAAGTCAGGCAACACGTGGCTAACTCTAAGCAAACATCGACCGTGTGAAATAACGGAGTCCTGTGAAGTTTAAGAAAGAGGCCGAGACCAAGGGGAGATTGTAGTGGCGGCAGCTTTTCTTGATCTGAATCCTACGTGACAACAGACCGTGTTTATAGCAACACTGGTGACATGACATCCCTTCAAACCCTAAAACAGAAGTGGGTGGGGGAAAGCCACAAATAATTCCCACACCTTTATGGTTTGGGAGTCTGTGTGAAAAGAAGGAAAGGGAGCAACAGCATAGCATTTGAAATAGCCGAGAACAGCAGACCGCAGCGGAAGCCGCAGAAAAGCCTGGAAAACCAGCTGAGAACAGCATTGGAAACTGAGAGGGGCCATCCTGGGTGAGTGCAAGACTCATGAACTCTGAAAGCTGACTTCCTAGGGCTCCTGCCAAGCCCTGCGCGGGGGAAACGCGCTCCAAGTCCACTTACAGTGAAGCCAGATGAGGACAATACAGGCGAAGAAAAGAGAAGGCCCAGACCGTACAGATGAAGGAAAGAGAGGGTAAGCCACCTGGCTTTTGACCCCACGCGAAAACAGCAGAAGAGGGAACTTCACGATGTTAGAAAAAACTTCTGAACCCCATGTCCCACCTTGGAGTGCCATAGCGAAATACCAGGAACTGGGCGGCTTACTGCTCACAGTTCTGAAGGCTGGAAGGCTAAGGTCAAGGTGTTGAGTCCCCTTCAAGGCTGCCCTCCAGGCTGCAGATTGCTTGCTGGGTCTTCTGGTGGTGGAATGGTGAGAGATTTCTGCCGTCTCTTTACGGGAGCACTAATCACGGGGCTGAGCCCTCGAGACCCAATGATCTACCAAAGGCTGTACCTCCTGATGCCCCTGCGCTGGGATTTAGGATTTCAGCATAAGAAGTGGAGGTAGGGGAGCAGGAATACGCAGACTATAACATCCTGCTTTATTCTCGAAGTCAGGAAAATGAGTTTCCCTGAAAAGTTAGCAACTGAAAAATATGATCAAATTCTGGACAGAGTTAGAATGTGAAAAGGAAAAGAGAAGAAACAAAGAAATTTAAAAGCATAAAAAGGTATGTCCAGAAGATAGATACAAATATAATGTCCTATTCTACATGAAGCTAAAATATTTAAGAAAATGCTAAAAGATAGGAGAATACATAGAATGATAAGAATTTAGACATGGAGTGACAGATACAGTTCAGAAATAATTAGAAATAAAAGAAAAAATCATTTCAGAAATGAAGACTAAACTATATGGAACATGAGGAGAAATGAGTAACAAATAATGCCTTAAGAGAAACATAAGGTAAAAAAAAAGTTTTCAAATTAGAAATGAAGAAAGGGATAAAAAGGATTTGGGAGAAAGTGACAAATGTTAACGATAACAAAGAAGACTAAACAAATGAATAATAGAAGATCTGAAGAAGTAAGCCACGCAAGGAAAAAAAACAAATACTGAAGACTGTAATCCAAAACATGTGTCTAAAATTAGGGAAAAAAATAAGTAAAATTATATATCAATAGAAGATACCATGTACCTATGAACATCAACCAAATGTTACTAACACCTAGAGATATTCTACTGTAATTATTGGTCTTTAAAGAAAAGATTCAAAAATTATTTGAACATCAGTAAAGAGAGAATGGAATTTTTCAGAGATAATACTAGGTTACTATCAGACTTTTTGACAGCAGCACTTTAAGCCAGAATTAAAAAGTTATGTGTTTCTGGAAATGTACACCCAGCATTTGAAATCCAGCAAAACTGAATTTCAAATATAAAAGCAAACTGTTATCAACATGCAAGACCTCAGTGACTATTGTTCCCATGAGCATTTTGTGAGATATTTACTAAAGAATAAACTTCAGACAACCAAAATAACCTTCATGGATGTGAGAGTAGGTGGTGAGGATTAAATCTGCAGTAACCTGTAGAACTAAAACTCAGTGATGACTTAGAGGGCGTGCGTATAGGCTGTGATGTCATGAGCTCTGACAAGTATAGTTATAGTACAACTGCAAACAGGGATACGATGGAAAAGGCATATGCAAAAGGGTTTATTTCAGTGTTCTAAATAATCATTAAAGTCTATTGTTAATATAATTAGGGTAAAACAAATGATCAATTATGGGAAATTTTAAATATGTCATCCTTCGTATTCTTGAGAATCAGGATTCGTGGTAGAGAGGAGAGGAGATCAGAGTATAATGGAGAAGTTAAAGAAAATCTTGTTTTGAATTAGTCGTTTCAATACTGACTCATGATATTCTATCTTTAAATATATATTTGTACGTCTGTGTACAAGACATGAAAAGAATGATACACATCTGAATTAGAACAACTCAGAAGTGTGTGTGTGTGTGTTATATTTAGATACACTGATAAGAAAACGGTGACCAATCTAGAGCAACGATTATTCCCAGTGCTGAGTTGTGGCCTTGAAGTTCTTTGTTATTGTTAAGTCTCTCAGTAGTGTCTCTTTGTGACCCCATGGACTGCAACATGCCAGGCTTCCCTGTCCTTCACTATCTCTCAGAGTTTGCTCAAACTCAGGTCCATTGAGTCAGTGATGCCATCCAACTATCTCATCCTCTGTCATCTCCTTCTCCTCCTGCCTTCAATCTTTCCCAGCATCAGGATCTTTTCCAATGAGTTGGCTCTTCGCATCAGGTGGCCAAAGTATTGGAGCTTCAGCTTCAGCTTCAGCATCAGTTCTTCCAATGAATATTCAGGGTTGATTTCCTTTAGGATTAACTGGTTTGATCTCCTTGCTGTCCAAGGGACTCTCAAGAATCTTCTCCAGCACCACAGTTTGAAACCATCAGCTCTTCGGCTCTCAGTCATGACCACTGAAAAACCAGAGCTTCTTACTAAAAGGAAACAGAAGGTTTGCAGAAGTGCCTGAACCTGGATCTGGGGTAGGAAATACACACGGTGAGCCTGGAGCATCTTGTCATATCAGGTTGCAAGGAATCTTTAAAGACTCCTAGTCTCATGTCAAAAGGACCCAGGAATCAACCTGAAGAGGCTCCCACTGGAAGAATTTGAGCTGCAGTAAAAATAATGTTTAAATTCATGAGTTCATAATAATATTGAGGAACAAAAGAATCAGTCTCCCTTGGACACAGACTGGAAACTAATTCATTACCTTGAAAACTGCTGAATAAAGGAAAAGATTTCATGATTTCCTGCCTTTCCTAAATGAATTATACCATTCTGGGGTAACCAGATAGTAGATGGAGAAGTGTCTTCCTATAATAGTATTACAGCTATTAAACAGCAAGAGCAAAAAAATATAGGATACCATTACTTTGCAACCCTCCAACAAATTACTAGGTTTAAGCATTAAACATCAAAAAGAGTGACAATTGGACACTATTTACCTCCTATAATCTTGCCAAACTCTAACTAGAGTCTTGCCAAAGGGATCAAACCCAAATCTGACCCCACGACCCAATTTTCTGGAAATATAGAGGAAAGAGAAATACGCTGAACCATGAGGATGTGATTTTAAAAACTCCTGTGAAGGTAAACTACTCATCACACAGCCCAGGTTTTTTGAGACGGTAAGGAAAAGAAAAAGATGGAAAAGAGAACTTACAGATTGAAAGAGATATAAAAACAATTTAATGGGCAATGGAATGTTCTAGTGTCTGGGAGTGTGCATTTGGTTGATAAAACTACTTCTAAAAGAAATGCAAGAAAATCATAGTATTGAAATGAAGGTAGTAACCACGGACGTGGTGAGGAGGGGGTTATACCTGAGAAGGCGCATACAAAGCTTCTTCTGGGTGGCCAGCAAAATTTTATTTCTGACCTGAATGGTCTTTTCCTTAAAAGTTGCGTTAAGCCTCATATTTGATTCACGTGGCTTTCTGTCTTCTGAGTTTTATTTTACAGCAACGTTATTTGAAAATAGATTGAACACATGATAATAACGTTGTATAAGGTTGGGAGAAGGGCAAGTGGCGATAAAGTTGTCTAAGGTCCTTATAACGTGATTAACTCTGCACTTAAGTATCCATATTGTGGGTTCGATCCCTGGGCTGGGAAGATCCCCTGGAGAAGGGAAAGGCTGCCCACTCCAGTATTCTGGCCTGGAGAATTCCATGCACTATATAGTCCATGGGGTCACAAAGAGTCAGATACGACTGAGCGACTTTCAATTTTCATTTCACAAATGTATTGTAATTCTTAGAATAACAACTAAAGAATTAGAACTTTGAAAGCAGTAGAAGGAAAAAATGGAATGATGAAATTAATCCAAAAGAAGGCAAGAAGGGAGAGGAGAGGAGGCATGCCACAGAAGTGTTGTCTGTGACCCCTAAGAAGTATGCTGCACTCCTAACTCCTGCTTGTGAGCAGGACATCATTTGGAAATAAGGTCTTTGCAGACTTAATTAAGATGAGGTAATGCTGAAGTAGCATGGATCTTAATCCGATATGATTGGGTTCCTTATAAGAGGGAAAAAGACACAGACACAGAGGTAACGAGAGAGGCAGAGAACAGAGAGATGCAGCCACAAAGCAAGAAATGCCAAGGATCCGCAGCCACCAGCAGAAGCAAGGAGGATTCGAGGAGGGCTTCCACCAGAAATCTCAGAGAGAGTGTGGTCCTGCCAGCACCTTCGTCTCGGAATTCTGGCCTCCAGAACTATGAAACAATAAATTTCTATTAAGTCAACCAGTTTGTGATGCTTTGTTATGTAGTGTGATGGTTAATTTTATGTGTCAACTTGACTGGGCCATGGGATGACTAGATATTTGGTCAAACATTGTTCTACGTGTTTTGGGGTGAGATTTATATTCGAATTAGATCAGTAGATCAAGTAGAGCAGATTGCCATCTCCACTGTGGGTGGGGGCACTCATCCAATCCATTCAAGGTCTGAACAGAATAAAAAGCTGAGTAATAAAGAATTCTTTCTCTTTGACTGTCTTTGAGCTGGGTCATGGGTTTTCTCCTGCCTTTGGACTTGGACTCAGACTGAAATTTAGACCATCAGCTCTCCTGGACCTCCAGCCTTCTGACTGCAGATCTTAGAATCTGTCTCCATAACTGCACAGGTCACTCACTACAGCAAATATAAATACAAACATATTGTTTTGGTTCTTTTTCTCTGGAGAATCAGACTAATAATGGCAGCCCTAGGAAACCAACACAAGATAGAACTATCAGCACAAAATAAGCTGCCAGATTTAACACAAAAATATCTTAAAATATAAGCAGTTAAACACTTTAGTCAACTGACAAAGGTAGACAGCTTTTTTCCTCTATTTCAACATATGCCACTTTTGAGAAAAATGTGGAAAACAAAAGGTCACAAAGATTGAAAAAGAGTAGAGCAATGACAAAAAGAACCTGATGTGGCCATATTAGTAGCAGATAATATATGCGGTAAGTCCTGGCAGAGATAAGACGGTCACTTCATAGTGATAAAAGGCTAAATTCATCAGAAAGATACAATAATTTAAAATGTATATGAACCTTATACATGAACGATTATACAGTGGAAGTGACAAATAGATTCAAGAAGCTGATGTGGCCATATTAATGGATTAGCTCTGATAGACAGAGTGCCTGAAGAACTATGGATGGAGATTCGTGACATTGTACAGAAGGCAGTGATCAAGACCATTCCCAAGAAAAAGAAATGCAAAAAGGCAAATGGCTGTCTGAGGAGGCCTTACAAATATCTGAGAAAAGAAGAAAAGTGAAAGGCAAAGGAGAAAAGGAAAGATATACCTATCTGAAAGTAGAATTCCAAAGAATAGCAAGGAGAGATGAGAAAGCCTTCCTCAGGGATCAATGCAAAGACATAGAGGAAAACAATAGAATGGATAAGAATAGAGATCTCTTCGAGAAGATTCAAGATACCAAGGGAACATTTCACGCAAAGATAGACGATCAAGGACAGAAATTGTATGGACCTAACAGAAGCAGAATATGTTAAGAAGAGGTGGCAAGAATACACAGAATAACTATCCAAAAAGGATCTTCATGACCCAGATAACCATGATGGTATGATCACTCATCTAGAGCCAGGCATCCTGGAATGCAAAGTCAAGTGGGCCTTAGGAAGCATCACTGTGAACAAAGCTAGTGGAGGTGATGGAATTACAGTTGAGCTATTTTAAATCCTAAAAGATGATGCTATGAAAGTGCTGTACTCAATATGCCAGCAAATTTGGAAAACTCAGCAGTGGCCAGAGGACTGGAAAAGGTCAGTTTTCATTCCAATCCCAAAGAAAGGCAATGCAAACGAATGTTTAAACTGCCGCATAATTGCACTCATCTCACACACTAGCAAAGTAGTGATCAAAATTCCCCAAGCTGGGCTTCAATAGTACATGAACTGTGAACTTCCAGATATTCAAGCTGGTTTTAGAAAAGGCAGAGGAACCAGAGATAAAATTGCCAACATCCGCTGGATCATCAAGAAAGCAAGAGAGTTCCAAAAAAACATCTACTTCTGCTTTATTGACTATGCCAAAGCCTTTGATTGTGTGGATCACAACAAAGTGTGGAAAATTCTTCAAGAGATGGGAATACCAGACCACCTTACCTACCTCCTGAGAAATCTGTATGCAGATCAAGAAACAATAGTTAGAACTGGACATGGAACAACAGACTGGCTCCAAATCAGGAAAGGAGTATGTCAAGGCTGTATATTGTCACCCTACTTATTTAACTTTTATGCAGAGTACATCATGAGAAACGCTGGACTGGAAGAAACACAAGCTGGAATCAAGATTGCCAGGAGAAATATCAATAATCTCAGATATGCAGATGACACCACCCTTATGACAGAAAGTGAGGAAGAACTAAAAAGCCTCTTCATGAAAGTGAAAGAAGAGAGTGAAAAAGTTGGCTTAAAGCTCAACATTCAGAAAATGAAGATCATGGCATCTGGTCCCATCACTTGATGGAAAATAGATGGAGAACAGCTATGACCAGCCTAGACAGCATATTAAAAAGCAGAAACATTACTTTGCCAACAAAGGTCCCTCTAGTCAAAGCTGTAGTTTTTCCAGTAGTCATGTATGGATGTGAGAGTTGGACTATAAAGAAAGCTGAGCACTGAAGAATTGATGCTTTTAAACTGTGGTGTTGGAGAAGACTCTTGAGAGTCCTTTGGACTGCAAGGAGATCCAACCAGTCTATCCTAAAGGAAATCAGTCCTGAATACTCATTGGAAGGACTGATGCTGAAGCTGAATCCCCAACACTCTGGCCACCTGATGGGAAGAACAGACTCACTGGAAAAGGCTCTGATGCTGGGAAAGATTGAAGGCAGGAGAAGGGGACAACAGAGGATGAGATGGTTGGATGGCATCACCAACTCTACGGACATGAGTTTGAGCAAGCTCTGGGAGTTGGTGATGGACAGGGAGGCCTGGTGTGCTTCAGCCCATGGGGTCACAAAGAATCAGAGATGACTGAGTGAATGAACTGAACTAATATGAACCTAGTATTATACCCTCAAAATATAAACAGTAAAAATTAACACACTTTATAGTGAAAGAGACAAACCCTCAAATCCAGTTGGGGAATTTTTAACAAAATGAATAAGCAGGCTTAAAAGATTCCTGGAATATATTAAAATGTTATACTATACACTATATTTGACATACATTATAATAATGCAAGTGTGAGCAAATTAAAGAAATTTTCAGAATTGATCTCTTTCCTACCCTTAGTATAATCTCTTAGTCATAAAGCACCTTAAAAATAATGATGAGATAATGAGATCAGAGATGTTCAAATACTGTTATAATTTCCAAGAAGAGTCTTTTAAACAGGGATTTATAACCACTGTCCTTCAAGATAAACATAGCGTATGTGTGCATTGCTCCTAGAGACACTGAGTAATGGTAAAAGGAAGTCACTATGATTCGAAACTTAAATCCACTTTTCAGAAAATGGTGCTGGAACAGCTGAAGATCCACATTAGAACCCTGAGCCCTGCCTCAAAAAATGAGTGTCAGAGGGATCCTAGACCTAAATGTAGAAGCTAGACCTGGAAAGTGTCAAACTAGAAAACAGAGAAGGTCCTCCTCATGACCAAGAAAGAAGATTTATTTCCTAACTAGGTCACAAAGGACAACCCATGTAATAAAATCTTTAGTAAATTGAATTCTATCAAAATTTAAAACTGCCTATCAAAAGGCACCACTAAGGAAATGCAGAGGCAAACTGTAAAGTGAGAACAAATGTTTGCAGTACAGTGTAAGAATACAGCCAAAATATATAAAGAACTCCTAAGTCAATAATAAAAAAATCAATTTTTCTTTTTTAAAAAAATTTGTATTGGAGTGTAGTTGGTTTACAGTGTTATATGAGTTTCCGCTGTATAGCAAAGTGAATCAGTTTCACACACACATATATATACTCTTGTTTAGATTCTATTCTATAGGATACAGAATAATTGAGTAGTAAGGCAGAGCAGTGAGTAGAGTTCTCTGCATTATCAGCAGGCGCGTATTAGTTATCCGTTTTATTTACAGCAGTGTATTTATGTCAGTCCCAGTCTCCCAGTTTATCTCACCCCCTTGCCCCCTTGGTGATCATAGTTTGTTTTCTACTTCTGTCACTCCATCTCTGTTTTGTAAATAGATTCATTTGTACCATTTTTTAGGCTCCACAATAAGTGACATATGACATTTGTCTCTGTCTTACTTCACTCAGTATGACATGGTTGTCATACTGAGTGAAGTAAGACAGAGACAGACAAATGTCATCTGACTTCATATACATATATTTCACTTATATAGGCATACACATACATGTATGTATATATATATGGATTCCCAGGTGGTTCCATGCTAAAGAATCTCCCTGCCAATGCAGGAGATGCAAGAGACACGGGTTCGATCCCTGTGTCAGAAAGATCCCCTGGAGGAGGAAATGGGGGAGGAGGAAATACTAAACCCACTCTAGTATTCATGCCTGAAAAATTCTGTGGACAGAGGAGCCTGGATTGCAAAGAGTCGGACACAAATGAGTATATATATATATATATATATACACCCCACATCTTCTTTATCTATTCCTCTATGGATGGACACATTTAGGATGCTTCCATGTCCTGGCTATTGGATTCAATAAATAGTGCTGCAGTGAATATTAGGGTACATGTATCCTTTAGAGTTATGGTTTTCTCTGGATATATGCCCAGGACTGGGATTTCTGGATCATGTGGTAACACTATTTATAGTTTTTTAAGGAACCTCCAAACTGTTCTCCACAGTGGTGGTACCAAGTTACATTCCCACTAACAGTGTAGGAAGGTTCCCTTTTCTCCACACCCTCTTTGGTATTTATTGTTTATAGATTTTTTCGATGATGGCTGTTTTGACCAGCGTGACATAATACCTCATTGTAGTTTTGATTTGTATTTCTCTGATGAGCATCTTTTCACATGCCTCTAGGCCATCTGTATGAAAAAGACGGTCAATTTTTTTTAAGGGGCAAAATATGTGAACAAATACTTCACAAAAGGAGATACGCAAATGATCAATAAATACATGTGGCATATTACTCAACAGGGAAACACAAGTTAAAATTTAATGTGATATCAACAGACACCAACTAGAATGATTAAAATTTAAAAGACCAAGCTCAAGCGTTAGTGGGGATTTGGGCAACTAAACTCATCCATCTCTGGTGGGAGTATAAACAGGAGAGTTGTGTGGCAGTTTCTAATAAAATTAAACATATACCTACTCTGTGAAACTTATTCAACAACTTTTATAGAGATGTTATTTATAATTTCCCACAACTGGAAACCAAATGTCTACCAGAAGAATGGGTAAGCAGATGTGATTTATTTATATATGTGTACACTGGAATAATGCAATGCAGCAAAGACGAAGGATGAAGTATTGATATGTGCAACAACCCGAAGTTATCTAAAAACCATTGAGTAAAAGAAGGCAGACATGGAAGAAGTGTGATTAGTTTCCAGGGAAAACTAGTCCGTGATAGTCGAGGTCAGAACAGCAGTTAACTCTGTGGGTTTTTTGACAGGAAAGGGGAACAATGGAGCTTTCTGAGGCTCAGAAGAAGTTCTGAGTCTTGATCTGGGTCACAGGTATACTGGTAGGTATGGAGAAGGAAATGGCAACCCACTCCAGTGTTCTTGCCTGGAGAATCCCAGGGACGGGGGAGCCTGGTGGGCTGCCATCTATGGGATCACACAGAGTCAGACACGACTGAAGCAACTTAGCAGCAGCAGCAGCAGCAGCAGCATGTAGGTAAAAGTTCATTCTGTTGTACAAGTAAGGCTTGTGTGTTTTAGTGGATGTAAACAAACCAAATCCAGAACACAAAGATACATTTTTACAACTTTCATGGCAACCTTTAATAAAAGAATCTATCCAAACTTGAAAATATTTTGTTAGGTGTAATAGTTTAGAAGTGTCTCCTGAGGTGTTTTTTTTTTTTTTTTTTTTTGGTACAAATGATCAAAACTCACATGCCATTTATGAATAATTGTTCTTCTCACATAAAATAGTGGAAACAAAACAAAGAAAAATAAAGACAAACTAAAATACAGTCATTTGTCAGCAAACACTGCTGAAAGTCATAGAGCATATTGCTGAAGATTTGAAAGTACAAGTATTTGAAAATATGCAATATGGGACATTTGCTGTACAGCTGGATGAAAGTACTGTGGTTAATTTTACATGTATCAGTTCATGGTATTTGCTAAATTCTGTTTCAATGATGAAAACATAAAGAATTGAGTCATTTGAAACTATTAAAAGTAAGATGTAGCAGAGAAGACATATTCTCAATAGCATTATGACTTTATTAAAAATGATGCTTTGTGGGAAAATGGTATAGATGTAACCACATCAGGAATGGTTACATTGATTGTAATTTTTAAATAAAAGTTCCAGGGTCTGGTTTCAGAGCTAGCACTGCAAGTGAAGACCATTCATTGCATCACCCACAGGCAAAGCATTGAATGAGAGAAGTGAAAGGCAAAGGTATACAAAGGGATTCAAGGTGTCATCAGTGTGGTTAATTCTATGAAAAGGAGTTTAAATGTAGTCAAATCTTTATACAAAAGTATAATGCCAGGTGGTGACCTTAAAAAACAGGTGTTGTCTTTTTTTAACAAAAGGAAAAATACTTCAGATTTTCTGACCTTTTCTGCGATGACAAGTGGCTTTAAATAATATAGATACATAGCAGGTAAAATTGAAGAAAGAAATGGATTACATCTGTATCTTCAAGGAAAGGAGCCGCTTGGAACAATGAATTAGAAATTAACTGCTTTTTGAAAGAAACATGCTACAAGGAGATCATTTTGAAACAGATGTTTTAAAATATTTTCAACATGTTGTGATTTCAAATTTGTTACAAAAAAATATATCTGTGGTCACAATAAATTCATCTAGGTATGTATTTTAAAATATAGAAACAAAATGTTTATTTTTCAAATGAAATATCTAATTGGGTTTTGTGCTGAATTATTCAAATATAAAACTGCATTATCATTTAACGGGTATAGAATTTCAGTTTTGCAAGATGGAAAATTCGGGAGTTTGGTTGCAAAGCATGTAAATGTACTTAACATTACTGCACTGTATATTTGAAAGTGGTTAAGGTGGTAAATGTTAGGTTTTGGGTATTCCATCACAATTAAAACAATATAAAGGTACAATACCTTCCAATTCTGTTTCAAGAATAACTGATTAATATCAAAGGAGAATTACTAAATACATTTCACTTAAAATTTTTGAACAAACTGATGGGTGGGGCTGAAAATGGAAATCATGATTCACTAACTGCTGACTATGACCAATGCTGATTGTCTGTGGTTTGGAATTAGGCATCTTTCAAAACTGTCTTGTACAACTCAACCATTATTAAAACCAAGTATAGGTGGCTCAGACAGTAAAGAATTCACCTGCAATGCAGGAGACCTAGGTTCGATCCCTGGGTTGGGAAGATCCCCTGGAGGAGGGCATGACAACCCACTCCAGTACTTTTGCCTGGAGAATCCCCATGGACAGAGGAGCCTGGTGGGCTACAGTCCATGGGATCACAGAGTTAGACATGACTAAGCACAGCTCAGCACATACAAGTAAACTAAATTTAGGACCAGACTTTCACATTACAGAGTAGGAAACCAATAAAACAAATTATGAAATATTTTCAATCACATTGCTTTGAAGTATTAATAATTAATCTAATATTTTATTGATAAAAGATTTTTAGCTTTTGTTAATACAATGAAAATTAATTTAAACAGGTTTATTTCATCTGTTGCTCATCCTTTTAAAAGTCTATTACTGCAGGCATAATTATGATTATTAGGGTAGAACATGATATATGTTGAAATGAATCCGCACAGACATGTAGATATTGGAGGTGCAGCCTCAAAATATTTTCCTGATGGGAGTGCTCAGTCAAAACACAGACTGCCCTTCCAAAGACTGGCAGACCGTGCCGTTATCCTCAGACTCATCTTCTTTGAGCGAATTCTCCCTCATTTTGGATTGTGCAACACCCCTCCCCATTCTTAATAGCACCGACTCTCTTCTAGGGTGTTTCCTGGGTGGTCTTTCTCCGGGAGGGGGTGGCCAGTGCCCCAAAGCTGGACCTCTCTGTCCAGCCTGAGGTCAGCTAGGGAACAAGCAAATGGGATCTAGGACTTTGGATCTTGAGGACAGAACACAAAGATGTGGGATAGTTGGAGAATATATCTAACCCCAGGGGTCCTTCCCAAGGCCTGCTGTGTCTTATCCCAACCCCAACACCTATACTCACAGCTCTCGATTCCCCAGCTGTTCCAAGACCTCCCCCTCTCAGTAAATGGTATCTCATTTGGCCAAAACCTAGGTGCTGTTCTTGACGCCTCTCTTTCCCTTCAAACACGAATCCCACTAGTACTGTCAGCTCAGCCTCCAAAGAGAGTCTTGAGTCTGATCACCTCTGGAAACAGCTCCCTCACCCCTGTAACCCGTTGCTGGGACCCCTACAGTAGCCTCTTCCTGGGGCATTTTCCTTGGGCCTCTATGATCCATCCTCCACACAGATGTCAGAGTGACCCTTCCAATGAGTAAACCGGATTGCATCAGTCCCCCTCTTCGAATCCTTGCCAGAGGCTCGCCATTTCACTCAGAGTCCACCATCCCCACCGTTAGGCCAGCAAGAGAGCACCCTCCCCCAGCCTCTGCCCATCTGCTGGGACGCTCTTCCACCAGGCTGCCTGCCTCTTCCCGGCTTCACTCAGGGTCTCCTCCAAGGGCTCCGCTGGAAAGGACTTCCCTGTACCCCCATCTTAAATGGAACCCATGGTCGACACACCCCTGTGCCCCCCTCAGCTGCTCTCACAAGCCCTCCTCACTCCTCACATTTGGGAGCGCTATCCACAGCACTCACACCATGCGTGGCACGTAGTAGGCACTCAGTGAGTGCTTGAAGGATGAAAGGACAGGGGATTCCTGCTGCCTGGAGCCCTTGTGGTCCCAGTCCAGTTCTCAAACCTGTTCCCCCAGCCTGCGGGGCTCGGAGAGCATCCCAGCGACTGTCCTTCTTGCTGAAGAGGGCCAGCGCTCCCGTCTGGCATTTGCTCTCAGGAGCCCTCATGCACAGCCTCTTGAAAACAAGCGCCCTTGTTTCGTTCTCATGTTCTTCGCATGCTTCAACCTCCTCTTGGGCTGGGAGGCCAGCAGCAGGTCCAGCAAGGGTCCCCTCATTCTGTCCTTGGCGGAGGTGTGGGGGGATACGGGGTAGAGAGGCAGAGAGCAGGAGTCCCGCTGACTTTAATCCCTGCTTCCGCGAACACCACCTCATCAGGCCCAGCTAGCACCTTCTCTCAGCTGGACCGCCCCTCCCAGACAAGAACCCCCTACCCAATCTTGTCTTGTGACTCTGACCCTCTCCACATCACACTCCGTACTGCAGCCAGGGACTCCTAACAGTGGGAGCTGCCCACCTCCTGAAAGCCCTCCCAGGCTCCAGGTAGCTCTTGGCCTCCAGCAGGTCAGTGCTCTGACCTCCTCCTCGTTCTCAGAGCTCAGGCTTTCTCCAGCCTCTGCACCTTTGCATGCTCTGTTCCCTCTGGCCCACCTTTTTGCCCTTAACTCAGGTAGTGGGTTAGGGCAGCAGATGCTGTCAGTGCCACCAGCTGGAGCCCCAGGACTTTGGAGAAAGGGTCCCTGTGGGCTGAGAGCTCCCTCTCTGCAGCGCCTACTTCCATCTGCCTGAAGATCCCCTCTGGCTGCTTTAAGATTCAGCTGGCTCCCCATGCAAGCTGGAAGTGCTGGGGAGTCAACACCCCTACAAACGCCCTTCATCAGTGAGGCTCAGGAGCTGGTGATGGCTGGGGTGCTGGAGCTCTACCCTGTCTCTCAGAGCACGCCCGGGCACACTGAGCTCAGCTACCCACAGGCGGCCGGGCCCCAAGAATGTGTCCTTTACTGGCTTCCTGTCCTGCCCCACTCCCTCTCGGTGTTCACCTCCAGATGAACCACTCACACCCAAACTCAGTCCCAGGGTCAGCTTGTAGGACAGTCCAGGTGAAGACAGATCTCCCATGGCAGGCATCACACCTGGGGTACCCAGCCTTCACAGTGTTGCACATAATTTGATACATAACATGCTTTACGACAGCTCTAGGAAGTCTGTCTCCCAGTAGATCCTAAACTCACTGAGGGAGCCTGTTCTGCTCCTCAAGGCATTCACAAGCCCCAGAACCCTGCCTGGCACCTGCGTGCGTGCTCAGTGGCTCAGTCGCATTCAACTCTTTGCAATCCTGTGGACCACCAGGCTCCTCTGTCCATGGGATTCTCCAGGCAAGAATACTGGAGTGGGTTGCTATCTCCTGCCCCAGGGGATCTTCCCAACCTAGGGATCTAACTGGGGTTAGGTGTAATAGATACATGCACTGGCAGGCAGATTCTTTACCAATGAGCCACCTGGGAAGCCTGGCACCTAGGAAGTGCCCAATAATGACTTGATAAGGGAATCCATAGATTACCTGGGCCAGGACTAAATCTGGTCTCATTTTCTTTCTTTCTGTGTGATTTGGGGCAAGTAACAGAAGAACTTCTTGAAGCCCCAGTTCGTTCTGTGAAAAAAATGAAGCTAATAATGCTGGCAGCCAGAGAACCAGGAGAGACAATGGGCTTTCTGGAGAGACTTTCTGTTCGGGTGGGTTTTACCTGCTCCCTATTCTTGTGGTGGATACGACACTGAAGTATCCTTGGACCAATCCACACCCTGATTGACATTGAGGGCAATTTTGCTCCTCCGAATGGGGTCCAGAGTCTGCACCCCAGTGATGGGGACACTGCAGGATGTGGAGAGTGGGGACAAGGCCCAGAAGGGGAGCATGGGGGGCAGGAAACCCCCCTCCTCAGGCAGAAGGTGGGAAGCCTGCCCAGTTTCCATTCCCGTCCCTGGGTGCCCAAAAGCACCCTCAGGCCAGAACGTATGGGCCTCAGCGGCCTCGCCCGTGGCTCAGGACACATTCAGTGGCAGGAAACCAGCACATTGGACTTATCCAGTGAACATAATCAAGTTTGACAGTTGAGAAGTGACCAAAGGTCCATGACATCTAATAATTTGCCAGTTTGCTCAGGCACCAGTTTGAATTACATCAGATTGGTGCAAGGGACAAATCATCACGCAGCTTGTGACCAACCTCGTCAACAGCCCGGCATCCACCCTGTGGATTGTAATGTTTTATTTATAGTTGTGTGTCTGGTGACTCTCATTAAGGGTCTGCAAGGATCTTTAGTGCAGCTAGTTCAATAGGACTTTACTGCATTTTTACATTAATGTATATATGATTATAAAAGTACATATGTACACATATAAACTTTTACATATATCTGTATATATTTGTACTATAATAGCATTTTATTATGTACTATATTTCTATTATATGTTATATTTTTAAAGCATTTTACTGCAGTAGGATACTGAGGATTTCTAACGATCTCCCAACATAAGTCTCTGTGACATTAAGGTTTTACTCTATCTTTTAGAATCACCTAGCTTGACTTGAAACTGGAGGATCCTGTGTGCTCTTGGCTTCTCTGTGTAACTGGAAACAGTTCTAATTACCCTTCCCTTGTCTGGTTCGCTTATGAGTGCCCTTTATGTCAGAAATGTTCACTATTAATATTTTTTCCTCTATCATCTTTCTGATTGATGGTGCTACATAGGTAGGGTGGAGTGGACATCAATTGTTCCATCTTGTCAACATCCCTAACTTCTTTTAATAAACAGAACCATGATTTTTTTTTTAAGAACCCAAGTTTACTTGGGCCTGACCGAGGAGGGCCAAAAAGAGTCAGTGAGAGAGCCAACATGAGAATAAAGCCAACATGAAAAGAAACTAGAACTGAGATATTGAGAAGGCAAAGTCCAGATAATATTATTGAACACCTGGACTGAGCCATGCCTGAAGCTGAACCTTTCCATTATCAGTTTCACAAGCCAATTATATCTCTATTTTATTTAAACTAGTTTGGGTTGGGTTTCTGTCTTTTGCAAAAACAGAGAATTCTGATCAGTACATAGACCCATCTCTAGCCTGGGCTCAAGGGCCCCAAGAGGCTTTGGGAATTTAGGTAGAGGGCAATCAAGAGACCCAACAGTGGCTGCTGTCCACTGGAAAACCATTTATGATTTTTTCCTTCTCGCTAGGTTGTCCATAATCAAAAGGGCACACACTTCAGAGTCAGATAAATCCTGGTCCTGCCACATACTGTCTGTGTGACTTTGGGATTGAACGTGCAATAATTTTATCTACATCTTAGGTTTTCCATGGGATTCAAGTGCATATGTAGAGAGCCTTAAAATAGTTTGTAGCAGATAGCTTACTCTCAGAAAGAGGTAGCTAATTACACTACTCATCAAACATCTATTGAGCCCTTTTCAGGTGCCAGGCCCTGGCTAAGGGTTTTATAGATATCATTTCATTTGACTCTCCCACATGACCCTGGGAGATGTGTCCTGTTCTGCTCCCCAAGTCCTACATATGAAGAATCATTAAATCTTCACACAGCTGAAGCACAGGAGTTAAGGAGCAAGGTCAAATCTGCATAGCTCTGTCCCCCAAGTCCACTCTGGGTGCTGGATGCCATTGCCCCTCCAAACAGAGTGACCCCTGAGATGACAGGGAGGTGGGCTCCACTTGCCACAAGGCATAGGCAGGGAGCGGAATCCAGGCAACCAAATGGAACCAATCAAGATGCTGGAGAGGGTGAAGTGCAGAGTGAGGTGCAGAGCCAGGGCTCAGAGGACACCACACTCTGGTTTGCCAGCATTTCCGGGAAGGACAAGGCAACAGCCACGGTTGCCATGTTCTTCATCCTGAGAAGGACTCTGGTTCCCCAGATGGGGACCTGGACTCTGGAATGTCAGGGCAAATCCAGACAGTGCTGGTTCTCGTGGAATCTGGGAACCAATAAAACAATGACTGGAAAGCAATGATCTAAAATATATTCTTGCTATAATTTTTCCACAGAAATATACTATGTAGCAAGCTAAGTAAATTCTTGGAAACCTGGAAACCCCCCAAAACTGGTAGAAGCAGATTTTTTTTTTTTTTTTACAATGAGATAGAGAGAAACCACATTTCTTGGATTTAACTTTGTTCACACAAATTTTGTTTTTTGTTTTTTAAGAAAATCTGGCATTAGTTAATCTAAGTATGAAACTGTCATTCTTGAAACTCTTAAAAAATTGCCTGTAATTGTGTGGCTTGAAAAATTAATTTCTTTCCAGATGAGGAAACATGAAGCAGGTCTCCTAAGTGAAAATTATTGGCACACCCCCCACTCCCATCCTCAGGAGGCAGATGGAACAATGGGCAGAGAAGGGGAGCCTGTGGGACCTCAGCCAAACAAAAGGGCTGCCTGCAACTTGCCTGAAATAGAAAATAAAAGTTAGAACAGCTTCCCCGCTGGCGGGCCCCTCTTTGGAGCCCTCTGTGAAGTAGCAGGTACCTCATGGGATGCTGCCCCATAGTCTCCCTGAAGTACAGCACCCCCAGAGCAGTAAACGCGGAAGCTCCAGCCCCCCACCTGGGTCTCCTTCTCAGCTGGGGGTGCAGGTTCACCCACCAGAGCCACCTACGCACGGTGATGGCTTTTGCTTTGTTCTGCTGAAGAAATTCAAATCATGTTAATCTTTATACAGAACTCTGGAGAATGATACATATTACAGGAGCTTTATTCGGAACGAGGCAAAGAATCTGCCTGCAATGCAGGAGACCTGGGTTCGA
>SJYX01021157.1:0-31790 GCA_006410675.1 Oreotragus oreotragus | reverse complement strand
TCGCCCCGCCCCTGCCCCACCCCCCGTCATCCCCGCCCCGCCCCCGAGGCGCACACAAAAGGCCGCGGGCCGGGGCACCCGGAGCCGCGGGCTTGTTTACCGGGCGGCCCGGCGCGGCGCGGCGCCGCCACCTCCCGGCGGCAGCGGGCACTGCTCCCGGGCGCGGGCCCAGGACCGCGGGCCGATGACCCAACGCTGCAGGCATCTGGGGATAACCTTTCCCCTTTCTTTCCAAGACCAAATAAGGGGGCTCTTCCCTCCGCGCCGGGCCCGCGGCGGCGGGGCCGAGGGGCGTGGAGGGGCGGGTCCGCGGAACACCGGCCGCATTGTTCCCGCGGCGGCGGCCCCTCCTCCCCGGGCGGGCGGGCTCGGCCCCGGGCCGGGCAGCGCCCTCCCTGCCCCGGGGGCGCGCGGAGCCGGCCGGCGGGGAGCGGGTACCCAGCCGCGCCGAGCCGCTCCCCGCCCCCGCCGCGCTCCCCGCGGACCCCCGGGCCGGCCCGCGGCGCTCGGAGCGGGCGGGCCCCTGCGCCGGCGGCGGGCGTAGACCGAGGGGAGCCGGGTCCGGCTGCCAGGCCTCGGAACCCTGGCATCGCCCCCGAGGGAGGGCGTCGTTGGTGGCTGACAGTGTTTGGTAACCACAGAAACCAAGATTTGACCTATATTTTTGAATATGGCCTCAACCCTAGTTTTCCTTCTAGAAATCAAAGGGAGTCTGACCTGACTTACTGTTAATTTTCCTCTTGCTTTGTATTCCAGAATGCCACCCAGAAGGCTGGGCGAGTCGGGAGACCTCACCGGCTGGTTTGCTGGTGACTCGTGAGGATGACAGGCCCAGAGGCAGGGACTGCCTCTCTCACTGCCTCTTGCCAACACCAGGTCCCCCTGCAACGCAGGGGACGTTTCTGGAGGGCAATTGGGTGGTGTTTATTAGCATTTTAATATGTTTACCGTTTAACTGTTTCATTCCTCTTATAAGTTTTATCCTAAGTAGGTAGTGGGGTAGCTCAGCTGGTAAAGAATCCGCCTGCAATGCGGGAGACCTGGGTTTGGTCCCTGGGGTGGGAAGATTCCCTGGAGAAGGGAATGGCTACCCACTCCAGGGTTCTGGCCGGGAGAATTCCATGGACTGTATAGTCCATGGGGTCTCAGAGAGTCGGACATGATGAGTGACTTTCACTTTCTAAGTTTTATCCTAAGTAGGTAATGGCGGGGAGGGGCTTCCTTGTTGGCTCAGAATGTAAAGACTCCTCCTACAGTGAAGGAGACCTGGGTTCGATCCCTGGATTGGCACGGTCCCCTGGAGGAAGGCATGGCAACCCACTCTGGTCTTCTGGAGAATCCCCATGGGCAGAGGAACCTGGCAGGCCATGGGGTTGCAAAGAGTCAGACAGGACTGAGTGATGAAGCACAGCAGCACATGTGATGGTGGTCACAAGCCCACTGTGTGATGGCAACAACAGTTGGCTTTAATTGAGCATTTACTATGTGCTGGAAACTGTTACAAAGTTTGACAAATACCTACTCATGATATTTCTCTGCAGTGGGTATTCTTAATACCCCTATTTTATAGAAAGGGAACCTGCAGTCAGAGGTTAGTTTTCCTCTCAAGAACAGCCAGCTGGTCAGTGGCAGAGCCAAGATGTATGCTTGGACTATGGGGCTCCTGACTCCCTGCCCTTGCCCGCAACACTGAATGTTTATCAATGGGGATTTGATTAATTTAGAGTACATCCATATAAGGGAATACTCTCCAGCCACTTAAATATGATGCAGATTGGGAATAATTGGCATGGAAAAACATCCATGACATATTGTTGAGTGAAAACAGCTGGTTGCACAACAGCACGCAGAGCAGGGTTGTGCAGCTGGGCCGAAGGGCGTTGGTGGCACTGCTCCGTGTGGTCACCCGGGGCTGGTGGGGCTGCAGGCGGCTCCCTTCACAGGTTATGTCCTCTGTATGTTGCTGAACCCTTTCTGGAAATGAATGTATGGGATTTTCCGGTAGAAAACTATTTTACTTTTGGGAAAAAAAAAAGAAATGGATAAAGGAAATAACGTTCCTCACACACACACACAGAGGTGACCGTGGTGGGGGCTCTGCTCAAATCCCACTTTCTCCAGAAAGCCTCCCCTGATCCCCAGAATTGGAAGTTACAGCTCCCCAGACCCCTTACAAGTGAGAACTTGTGACTAGACAGATACTCAGCCTCGTGAGCACATGCCAGTGTCACCAGCTAAACCGTAAATTCCGCAAGGGCGATTGTTCAACTTTGTCAGTATGTCCCATAGTTTCTTGTGCAGCGCTTTACCCATTGTGGGGTTCGAATATTTATCAATAGATCGGTGGCAATTCATGACAGTGGAACAATCCACAGAAGAATTAATGGCATATTTAGTTGTTAGATAGCTGCTGCTTGGCACACAGTAGGTACTCCATAAATGAAAGTTGCTTCTCCTCCTTTGAGGACCTCTGTGTATAGATGATTAGCCATCTATACCTGACAGACCCCTTGGGAGGAACTGACTCTGGTTCACTTAGCAGGAAAGGAAAACTCTTGGAATTGATGGGAAGGCAGGGGAAATAGGCTTGGAAGCTGGGCAGAAACAAAGGAAATCAGGCAGAAGGAAGACCTGGGCTAGGTCATGCCAGGGCTCCCTGGGCACTGCCACCCCCAAGAAGATACTCCTGCTATGGCCAGAGGCTGCTGCAGGAAGGGGGTTCTGTCTTGTCCTTTCATCTCAGATCACTTTCTCCAGATTCAGAGCCTCAGACGGGATCAACTGGTTCAGCCTTGGTGATGCACTTAGTGCCTAGCGATGGGTTGGTAACTTTTTAACAGTCTCTCCTCCAGTGGGAAAAACTCTGATCTGTGGCAACTTGCTGACTTCTGTGGTGTCAAAATTCCCACCATGACTGATTTTTATCTGACAACCACTTAACACTCAAAAGACTCCTGATAATTTAGGAATCTCGGCTCTGGTGGGCTGGTGACTCTCCCTCCAGCACAGCCCTGCCTGTGCTCTGTCGACTGAGGTTCCCGTGGTGGGGCACCCCCACCATGGGAAGGAAGGAGGTAAGGTGCCAGGCAGCCCGAAAGAAAATGGCAGGTATCCATAGCCCAGAGCAATCCAGGGCACTAACCCATCCGCAGGTCAGTGTGGTGTCCTCTATGGTCAAGAGCAGCTTTTAGGGTAATACCCAAAGGAAGGTGAATGATGGAACCTACAAAGATGGAGGGGAAGGATGTTTAGAGGCAGAGATGGGTTATGGAAGAGATATCTAGATCTGTTCCCTTCAGATCTCACAGAGTGCCCCGGCTGTGCTTGTAATGACAGCTGTCCAAGAACTAACAGAGAGTGAGAGAGAGAGAAGTCTCTCAGTCATGCCCGACTCTTTGCAACCCCATGGGCTGTAGCCTACCAGTCTCCTCCATCCATGGAATTTTCCATGCAAGAGTACTGGAGTGGGTTGCCATTTCCTTCTCCAGGGGATCGTCCCAACCTGGCGATCGAACCTGGGTCTCCCACCTTGCAGGCAGACACTTTACCATCTGAGCCACCAGGGAAGTTCAAGAACCAAGACCCAGCCCCAAATTATCCAATAAGCAGTCATGAAGCAGTGAAACCTCCTCCTGGAGGGGTTTACCCCTTTACCAAGCCTCACATCCTAGTGCAAGAATAATTACCAAGACTGCTATGGTGGACAGAGGGCACCCTGTGTGTGCCAGGCACTGTGCTGAACTTAGTCCTTTGTCTAGGTGGTTTTTCCAAGGATAGATCATTAATTAAACAATCCTACCAGAGTTTGATTTCTTGTGCTCAAGATTTCCTGGGCAGTCAGTCCACTGGGTCCCCTTTATGGCAAGGGACTCATGTCAAGCAGGCCACGTGGTCTCTTGGAAGCCTGTCCCTCTTGATGAAAGGAAGGAACAAGCAGCTCCACTTCCCCCTTCTTGGGTGGGGTGTGGGTACTGTCAGCTCAGTCTTCTCCAAAGAGACCTTCTTTACAGATCTCTGATATCCAATAGCTCAGTCTTTCTAGACTCTCAAGTGGCTCCCAGTTTTGAGAGTCATGTGACTGGTTTTGTGCTCATTCCTGAGGAATACAGCCTCCATGGACCTCTGGGCCTCAGCTGGAAGTTGCAACCATGTAGCATCCTGCAGGAACTTACCAAGGGCTCCCAGGTGGCTCAGCCAGTAAGGAAACTGTGCCTCAGATCCCTAGATCAGGAAGATCCCCTGGTGGAGGGCGTGGCAACTGAGCGATAATTATAGGAGTCATGGGCTGCTGATAATTTGCTAAATTGTACACTTAGAATTTCAGCATCTTTCTCTATGTGAATTTATAAAAATACAGACCAAAAGCATTTGAAAATTTATATATTCATTACCACATGAGAGGTGGAAGGCACGGGTAGAAAGGGGAATGGGTTAACTCTTGGATAAATAGTGCAATACATGTGTTTGAATCAGGCTTCCCTGGTGGATCAGATGGTAAAGAATCCCGCCTGCAATGCAGGAGACCTGGATTCAATCCCTGGGTCAGGAAGATCCCCTGGAGAAGGGAATGGCAACCCTCTCCAGCATTCTTGCCTGGAGAATCCCAGGGACAGAGGAGCCTAGTGGGCTGCAGCCCATGGGGGTCACACAGAGCTGGGCAGGAGTGAGTGGCTAACACAGTTTCAATCATCATCTGGGATCTTAAAGGGTTAGCCAAGTTCCTGCGTGGTGGTGGGGGTGGGTGGGGACTGATGTGAGCCTGGGAGCAATCCCCAAAGGCAGGGAGGGGACAGTGACCTCGGCTGGTGGAGGAAAGATGAGATGAAGCCAGCCTGTCTCACAGCCTGGCCACGTTCAGTGTCCACGTTGCCTCCTCTGAAGTCTTTCCGCCAGGGCGGTAACAGCTGTTGAAGAGGCCCCCCTGTGAGGCCGTGCTTCTCTGCTCGCCACCCCTGCTGCTGTCTCATAAGCCCCCAGAGGGGAAGCTCAGTCGTCAGCCATTGGCCATGACCTACGCTCTTCCTCCAGTCGCCTGTCCACTTTCAAAGTCTAGTCTGCATCAGTCAGTTCGGGGCAGGTCCCGCCTTGGTAACAAACACTCCCCAAACCTCAGGGGCACAAAAGAAAAAGGATTTGTCTCCCAATCATGCTCATCTGCACTGCTGGCGTCTGGGGGCTCCGGCCCGCATCAGTCAGCCGCACTCCAGGACACAGGTCAACAGAGGAGCTGCAGCTATGCTGCCAGCTGCATGACCGAGGGGAAGAGCTTGGCTCGCGGTTTGCTGGCTCTTAGAGCTCCTGCCTGGAAGTGACACGCTTCATCTTCACTCATGTTTTATCAGCAAAAACAAGTTACATAGCTAACCCTGTGTCACAAGGCAAGTCATGGGGCCAACTGCAATCCTATCATCACCTCGGAAAGAATGAAGAGCGCTACGCGCCAGCCCAGCGCCTCCTGCAAGTCCTGTCAAGCGCCATCCGGGCCAGCAGAAACGGGACAGAGCCCAGGAAGGGAGTGAATGTTTGGGGTCAAAAAAGAACCAAGGAGAAAGTCATGCCTGCAAGAGGTGATGGTGGGGTCCTGTGGGTCACTGAGGAGGGGTCTGAGAGCCGTGGCTTGGGGAAGTGGGTGGGGATGAAAGAACGCGTTATGAATCCAGGCGGGATAAGAGATGAATGAGGACATTCTCATTATCACACTCTTGGCTTTTCTGGATTCCCAACAATGGGGCTTTCATTGTTGGTTTAGTGGATTCAGCTTGGAACCTCGAGGCAGGACTTCTGTTTGCGGAGAGCTTGGCACACCTCTTGGGCTCAGGGAGGAAACAGTGGCTTTTCTGCAGGACTCTATGCACCACCCTCTCCAGCCCTTCCAGACATGCCGGAGCCCTCGGGGGTGTCCACCTCCTTTTCTCTTAGAAACAAGTCCTAATGCGTCCTTGAGGTACTTGTATGGGTCCCTTTACTTAAAAAATAGTATGAAACTTCCCAAAACTCAAAAGTAGAGAGACTAGCACAGGGAACCCCCTTTCCTGCAATTGCAGTTATTGTGGCAGGATCACCATGCGAAACCCCAAGGCAACCTGGGCTCATCCAGTCTGCACAGTAGGCTGTATTATTTGTCCCATTTTACAGATGAGGAAGTGGAGACTCAGAGACTTGGTCCAGGACACCTACCTGGCAAGGTCAGAGCTGATGCCACACCCTTTGTGGCAGGGCAACAGGAACCTCAGGGGTGATGGGGGCTTGAGTGGAGGCCATGGTGGGGAAGGAGGCATATCGTTCTTAGCCCAGGCCAGGGCTCTATGTGAGCTTGGCTCCCCTGCCAGCCTGCTTTGTTCTGGGCTGCTCCGTTATCAGGGGCTGGAAGAGGAGGCAAAATATGAGAAATCAAAAGGGCCCTTATTCATCACCATGAAATGGAGTAGTGTGGGCCCTTGGACAACCATTCAGCCATCTACTCTTTTGTTCATTCACCCGGGAACTGTTTACTGAGCGCTCCCTCTGTGCCAGGGAACACAAAGATGAGCGAGTTAGCCTGGAATCGTGCCTCCCAGAAGAGAATCCTCCCTATCTAGCTGGTTAACTGATCTCAAATGATGTAATTGTAGCCTCAGTTTCCTCACCTGTGAAATGGGGCATGTTAACAGTTCCTACAGAGGGAAGCTGTATGAAGATTAATGAGTTCATGCACATGGATGACTGGGACCTGTTAGCGTCTTCCTAGCCCATGGACAGGGTAACTTTGAAAATATTGAATAACCCAGAAGGCACAGGCACCAACCAATCAGAGGGGACATCTGACTGATCAGAGCTGGGTTGGCCACTGGACTATTGTGTTTTCATTAGCCAACGTTTGGGGAGCCCCAGTGGCTGGTTACCATGATCTAATGAATGACGATTGCCCAGAGTTGGCTGGCCTCTTGACCCCTGCTGGCTGAGGCCCACCTCTGTACTCTCGGTCACCAGAGGCTGGGAAGCACATGTGGATGGACCCCATGCCCAACTCCCATGCCCCTCCCCACAATGCCCCCACTCTTGTAGGGCCAAGATATTTGGAGAATAACAAAAGAATATAGAACAGATCCTCATCTTGTGCCTAATGCCTATGTCTTTTGCTTCTGTAGGTGCCTAGAGGAGATGGGAGAATACCTTGCTCCTTTCTTCTTGGGGTCATGAGCCCTTGTCTTGCCTTCAGATTCCCACAGGAGAAACAGTCAGTCCCAGTGTACCTGCTGGAAGGGTGGACGTGTAACCAAGAGTTTCCCCTGTTCCGCTGTTAGGAACCCACCTGCAATAAATTAATTTGCTCTGCACTAGTTACAGACGTGTTACAAAGCTTCATCTCTTAAAGTGGCAGCAAAAGTCTTTTAATATTAATGAAGATGACTCTGGAAAAAAAAGTCTTTAGAAAGGTTTTTTCTTTCAGAACGTTAGGCTCTCCACATTTCCTTACCCGGGGAAGACCCTCTGCTCTCCTACATGATTAAAAACCAGTTTGTTCCCATGTTTGTGAGGTTATATGTTTAGACCACATGCAAGAAACCAGACAAAGGCTGGAAATGGAATTGAGATCGGACTGGGGAGCAAAAAAATCTGCCAGCTCTGTTTGGAGAAACCAACATGGAAAGATAAATTGCAGTGAGAAACACTGACAGTTGTGTGAAGTATTAATGCATCATCGAAAGCACGTTTCTCACAAACATTTCTCCCATTCTGCTACGAGAAAATGGAGACATTCACGTAGGGGGATCGGGGTCGTATGGAGTGATGCGGGGTGGAGGGTGGAGTAAGCCATCTCTCCCCCTAAGAAGCTCACCGGCTTTTGGAAATGCTAATGAAGTATGTGACACATGACTCTCTGAAGATGCTATTCTTACACCTACGGTACAGATAAGAGACTGAATCATCAAAAATTTTTTTCAGTGATCTGCCTGGTGTCAAATGAGAAGTTACTGGGAACAGCTTGAAGGGTCCCCCTGCTTTACTGATATGAGGTTATGGCCACCCCAGGCCAAGGCTAACAGGCAAGAAGGGGAGGAGGTAGCTTCCTGCTCTCCAACCTTTCTCCATCATTGGCAGGGCAGGGAAGCAGCGGGAAGGCCTCCACCCCTGCGCCCGAACCCAAGCCCACCTGCTGTTGGCTGCCTACTGATGGGGGAGGGGCGGGGACACATCCCCAGTTCCCATCCACATTCCCATCCCACGCGGATGGCAGGCAGCATAGCTCCCGGGCTGCAGTGGGGACCGCTCCCTCCAAGTGGCCTCAGACGCCTACCCCTTCCAAGTACTGGCCCTGAGAGGTTTGTGGAGCTGGTGGGGATGCCGGGCTGATTTGCACTGCCCCCCTTTCCAATTCACACCCCCTGTTGAGGCCAGGAGCCCGGACGAGCCGCTTTCCCCAAAGACTGCCAAGTATTTGCAGCCACGTCACGCGTGTTGGTTTGAACTGAGACTAAGACAGAGACCGCAGTCTGGGTGACCTGGACACGGCAGCGGGCCCTGAAGATATTGCCATTTCAAAAACGGGGGTGATTTTATGTTTTCAGGAGGCGGAGGCCTAAGTGGATCTTTGGGAAGGTGTTACTTAGGTTCTGGAAAAGCCATTTAAACAAGCACTCAAACATTTAGTGATACAAATATCTGAGCTTTTGCCCAATGCAGGAGCAGGGTCTTGAGAACAGGAGATGCAAACCATAGATGCAGCCCATCACATGATGGCTTGGCCTCACACTATGCATTACATGAGTTCACATTTTAAAAGCCGAATCGCCTATGAAAAACAACTGAAAATCTAGCATGAGAACTCCATGGACTGTATAGGCCATGGGGTTGCAAAGAGTCGGACACAACTGAGCGACCTTCGCTTTCACTTTCACCCAGCACAGAAACAGCATCAGCTGTCACTTGCCAGTGCATCTGCATCACTGTTTTTATTACAGCTGTGTGCTCTGCTTAGTCACTCAGTCGAGTCTTCGCAACCCCATGGACTGTAGCCCGCCAGGCTCCACTGTGCATGGGGTTCTCCAGGCAAGAAGACTGGAGTGGGTTGCCATCCCCTCCTCCAGGGGATCTTCCCAACCCAGGGATCAAACCTGGGTCTCCCACACTGCAGGCAGATTCTTTCCAGTCTGAGCCACCAGGGAAGCCCAGGAATACCGGAGTGGGTAGCCTTTCCTACTCCAGGGGAACTTCCTGACCTGGAAATCGAACCGCGGTCTCCTGCACTGCAAGCAGATTTTTTACCAGCTGAGCTACCTTTTCTCAGTACCTGGGCGTCTATCAGACAGGGAAAAAAAGAGCTAAACGTGGATGCTGCTGCCCCTCCTTGGAGACATTTGAGTTTGCATACAGAGAGTTGCCCCTTCTGAAGGCCTTATGCCAGTGAGGTTTCCTTTGGATAATATTTTTCCTAAGGAAGGATCTGGGCCACCTGCGGCATCCAACTGCTGTTTGTTTTTTTAAAAAAATGTTAATATTAAAGCTAATATTTATTGAGCACTTAGTCTGTGCCTGGCAATTTTCCAAGCTCTTTGCATGAATGAACTTACATAATTCTCTCAAGAATATGTAGTAAATACAATCATTACTATTTTATAGATGAAGAAACAGAAGCATAGAAAGCGTGAGCAACTAGCCCCGCATTTCCCAGTTAGAAGGCAGCAGAGCCAGGATCACACGCCAGCCAGCAGGTCTCGGGGGTGGCACAGTAACCACTGTGCCGCCCTGCCTGCATGTGCTCCGAGTGTCTTCCCCAGAGCAGTTCTAACAGGTTTGTTTGTCAGGGTTGGCTGGACCGGGCCACAGTAGGAACCCTCAAATCTCAGTAGCTTAAAGCAACAAAAGTTTATTTCTTGCTTATACTACATGATTACTAGGGTCAGCTGCCGCGTCACAGTCATCTAGACAGACAGGGCTGACCCGTCTGGGACACTTCCAGTTGCCACAGCAGAGGGGAAAGAGCACCGCAGTTGTGCCTCAGTTCATAAAGACCTTCTCTAGGCAGTCTTGTCTAGGAAGTGGACTTTATCACCTCTGCTCACATTTTATTGGCCAAAGCAAGGCCATTTCCAAGGGGCCTGGGGAGTGCAATTCTCACGCACAGAGAGAGGGGCTGGTGGCCTCCCCAGTCTGCAGGGGAGACACCTGTGAGCTGCCGTGGGGCCCCGGAGGACAGAGTCTGGCACAGAGTTAGGAGGGGGGCTCTGCCAGCCCTGCCTCAGCTCCTGCCCCTGGATGGCTCTGATGGCTTCGGGAACCCTGGGAGGCCCACCGATCAGACAACTGGCGTGGAAAGGCACGCGCTCCTCTCCCCAGGGCCTTTGTGTAGCGGTTCCCTCTGCCCGACCTGTCTTCCCCACCTCACCCCACCCCCACACTCGCCCAGGGCCTGTACACCCTCTGTCTCAACAGGCAGGTTAGCTCCACTGGGAAGCCTCCCTCACACCCGCGACTGGGTTAGGCGCTCTTGTTATTCTCCTCCATGGCACCCCATGGTTCTGCTTTTCAGCACTCGCTAAGGATTATCACTGCGTGGTGATTTGTGTGGTAATGTGATTTGTGCTTGTCTTCTGTAAAAGCATGGGAGTGCCCTGAGGGCTGGCTCTAAGCCTGTCTCTCCCACCTTGGTGCCCCCAGTACCCCCTTTGGCTCAGGACGGGGTACATTCCCAAGTCTCCCCTTCATACCAACTGAACGCATGACTGGGATATGCCCTGGGGTGGCTACAGCTGGACAGTGGGACTGGGAGCCGACAGGAGGGTCCCCTTTGAGAACTAGTTTAGTGGGGATTTCCAGGGGTTCCGAGGTCCTGTAGTTGAGGAGGAGTCAAGACAGGAAGGAATCCATGGAAAGGCGAGCGCTGTCATTTTAGGGGTTTCCCAGAAGCAGAACATGAGCCAAGGATCAGAAGCAGGTAATGCAAGTAAGAGGGGATTCCTGGGGTCCTCGCAGGGATGGGAGGGTGGGGAAGTGAGGCAAGGATAGGACCAGCCAGTGCGTTATCAAGTTGCTACTGCGGAGCGCTCTGTGCTGCATGCCTAGTTGCTCGGTCATGTCCGACTCTTTGCATCTCTTTGGACTGTAGCCCTCCAGGCTCCTCTGTCCATGGGATTTTCCAGGCAAGAATACGGCAATGGGTAGCCATTTCCTTCTCCAGGGCATCTTACCGACCCAGGGATCAAACCCACATTTCCTGAATCTCCTGCATTGCAGGCGGATTCTTTACCCACTGAGCTGAGTGGTGAAACACACAAGGCTGAGTTAGCCCACCTGTGGGGTGGGGAGCTGGGGTATTGATACATCAACTCCAGCCGATCACTGATGAGAGCTGCTCCCAGGGCCTGCTGAATGGACAGCAAAACTGGCTCTTGCAGCAAAAAGAGAATCTCAGACAGAAATGCAGATGCCTGCAGTTGGGAGAAACAGAGAGCATGGGCAGGACATAGGAAGATCTGCTTCACTAAGAAAGAGCAAATCCACCTTGTCCTTCCTGTGGCATCTTCCATAATGGTGAGAGCTTAGGCTCTGACTCCAACACCCTTAAAATGTTTTCCAGATTTTCTGGCCCTCTAGGAGTGGGCTGAGAAGTCTTTGCCATAGCCTCAGGCTGGTCTTGCGTAAAATTTGTTTATTGCTTGGCCATATCGCTACTGACCTTTCTTCCATCATTCACCATTTTGTTGAATAGGATTTCAGACATTTATCTGGTCTCCTCTGTCCGCAGGCACTGAGCTAGAGGCTGGGGTACAAATTCAGATAAAACATAGTTTCTGCTCTGTAGTACTTTATTACCAGGATTTGGAGAGATGCTAATGCCAAACAAGATACTGTGTTAAGTAAGTCTGGAAAGCTTTACAAAGTATCACCTCTTAGATAATCACAAAGTGCGTGGACATATTAAAGGCTTTGAGAAGGATGGCAGAGAGGAAATCTGCTTAACTATTTTGCCCAGGATTTTCCAGACTTATTTGACATTGAAACCCTTTTATGCCAAATTGCCTGTATCAACAATTTCTAATTTCTGTTCCAAGGAACTAAAATTCTGTGAACACACTTTGAGAAAGCTGTTGGATTTCCATGCAGCCCACCGAAGGCCCAAACAGAAGAAGAAAAGGCTGAGAAAGGGAGAACTCACTCTCCAGTCTCCTAACTGAGGCACTGATCTGCCTTTGGACTGGAATGTACACCATCAGTTCTCTCAGGCCTCCAACTTGCTGACCTCAGATCTGGGAACTTCTCAGCTTCCATATTGCGGAGAAATTTGTTATAAGAAATTGCCAATTCCTCAAAATAAATCATATATATGTGCGCGCGCACACACACACACGTATGATTGCATAAATACATTTCCTATTGGTTCTGTTACTCTGGGGAACCCTGACCAGTAGAGATTTCGGTACAGATTTTTGGTAGGATGGTCTGCAGGGCCTCAGTCTATAGACTGCTTTGTGAACAAATAGCTATGACAGAAACCTCAAAGCCTTCATATTAATTTCCTGCTCTGGGATATAGCTACCATCTCCTCCTTGTTCTTTGTTCTGAGAAACACGTAAATTGTACATTCGCTAAGAACATTATTTATAAATTCCAATGGGAAAAGGTCCAAATAGTGGAAACACCAATACAGTAATTACACTTAGTTTTCAGGCTAATTTTATTGCAAAATTTCCCCTTAAATTATGTTTCTTGACTTTGCCCATAATCATTATGAGTTAAGCATTTATGGGAAATCAGTATATGGTTCTTTAATGAATCAACAATGCATGACCAAAAAGCATGCAGGTTGGTGTTTATTTTGAGATCAAAGGGAGAATAATCAAGCTCAGAGATACTTGTTTCCTAGAAAACTCAGACTCTTGTGTGTTAGGGGGATGAGAATCTTAATTTAACAGTTTTCTCCTGATTGCCCTATTTATTCCCACCACTAATCTGAATCTATAAGTAGATTTTAAATACTGCCCTCTTAGCTATTTAGTACACAGTCAATTATGTACTTTTAATTAGGAAATTTCCAGAGAGCCTCCTTCCGTTTTACCCTTGCAGCCAAACAACAGAGGGTGTGGCCTTTCCACAAAAAATGACTTTCTGTAGTTCAAGTCCAAGAAAAGACACAGATACAGGAAGAAACTAAGGAAATGTGTCTCGCTGACTTGAGGGAAAACCAGGCTTAAAAGGTAATAAGAATTTCTCCCCAGAACTTTACAAAGATGTATGCTGACGACATAATATAGTGTGAGGCCAAAGCCTGGCGAAATACCTGATCACAGATTAGTCCCTGCAAGCTCTCCTCACTTCCTGTACGTTTTCTATGTCTACCAAAAAGAGTTCTGCAGAAACCTGGTTGCTGACTTACTGTCATGTGGACAAGACCCCATCTAGTGGTTAACAGGACAATTGCAAAAACAGCTTCACAGATCCTGAGCCAAACTGTTCCCAAACTGGGCATCAGATCTAAGTTATCTATGCCAGTGGTTCTTGGACTTTGCTACACATTAAAAATCGCCCCGGGAGCCTGGAAAAACCCAATGCACAGGCAACACCCACACCAATTAAATCAGAGTCTCTGGGAGTGGGACATAGGCATCAGCATTCCAGTGAGAACAGTGATCTTTGTAAACTGAAAGCATGCATTAATAGGTAGGAAAACCTGCTGCAGTAATTTCATATCACACGTTTCATTTAAAAATATTTCATATATACAGGTTTCTTTTTTCTTTCTTTTTATCTAAAATTGGATCATTTAAAAAAATGGAATCAACATGCAACATTCCAAAGAGGTTACAGATACAGATGTGATCAGAGGCTTGGTTTCCAACACCAGCTCCACCACACACCTGCTGTGTAACCTGTTGGTGCTACATCAATAAAATAGGACTGATGGGGGCACAGCCTCATTGGCCCTGGTATTTCCATGTGAATCACTTACAGCTGATCCTACTGTGTAATAAATGTTAATACATGTATGTTCAGTCCAGTTCAGTCTCTCAGTTGTATCTGACTGTGACCCCATGGACTGCAGCACGCCAGGCTTCCCCATCCATCACCAACTCCCGTGGCTTGTCAAAGTCATGTCCATTGACTAGGTGATGCCATCCAACCAGCTCATCCTCCGTCATTCCCTTCTCCTGCCTTCAATGTTTCCCAGTATCAGGGGTCTTTTCTAATGAGTCGGCTCTTCGCATCAGGTGGCCAAAGTATTGAAACTTCAGCATCAGTCCTTTCAATGAATATTCAGGACTGATTTCCTTTAGGATGGACTGGTTGGATCTCTTTGCTGTCCAAGGGACTCTCAAGAGTCTTCTCTACACCACAGTATTTCAAAGGGATCAGTTCTCTGGTACTCAGCCTTCTTTATGGTCCAACACTCATACCCATACATGACTTACTGGAAAAACCATAGCTTTGACTATACAGGCTTCCGTGATAGTTCAGTTGATAAAGGATCCACCTGCAATGCAGGAGATCCCGGTTCAGTTCCTGGGTTGGGAAGATCCGCTGGACAAGGGATAGGATACCCACTCCAATACTGTTGGGCTTCTCTCGCAGCTCAGCTGGTAAAGAATTTGCCTGCAATGTGGGAGACCTGGGTTCAATCCCTGGGTTGGGAAGATCCCCTGGAGAAGAGAAAAGCTACCCACTCCAGTCTTCTGGCCTGGAGAATTCCAAGAGCTATCCCTGGAGTTGCAGATAGTCAGACACGACTGAGCGACTGTCACTTTCACTTTGACTGTATGGACCTTTGTTGGTAATGTCTCCACTTTTTAATATGCAGTCTAGGTTTGTCATAGCTCTTCTCCCAAGGAGCAAGCATCTTTTAATTTCATGGATGCAGTCACCATCTGCAGTGATTTTGGAGCCCAAGAAAATGTATGTTACTAAGTGTCTGTAATATTTCTTTTCAGTTTGCTATTTCAATTTAAATATAATTCATATAATTCATACAATAGGTCTAAACTATTCTTCAACAACTTCAAGATGCCATCTGTGAACATAGGTTCTTTGAAGTTTAACATCCACCAAATGAATTTGCTGGATTCAAGATATATATACATTTGACATTTTAACTGATGCTGCCAGTTAGCTTCCTTTACCAAAAGGAAGTAATTCACCCACCTAGTAGCATAATATTAGATGGTCTGTTTCCTCTATGCCTTCATGAACACTGAATGTGCTTCTGAAGCCTTTCAATTCTTACCAGTGTGAATGGTGGGAAAAAATGTGATCACGTTGGTATAAACTATAAGTTGTCTGTCTACTAGAGAGTCTGGAGAGATGGGGTTTTGTTGGCCATTTTAATTTCCTTTTCCTTGTATTGCCAGTCATACTCTTGGCTCATGTTTCTACCGGGTTGACGTTTTTTAAAAAATTCAGTTGCAGGAGCTCCTTGTATTAATATTTTAGAGACATTCACTTATGAGTGGAGAAAGTTGCAAATACTTTCTCCAATTGGTTTTTGCATTTTAACTGTTTGTATTCGAACTCATTAGTCCTTTTTTTTCTCCTATGTATTCTAGATTGCCTGCACTAAGTGTTTCTCCCTTCCCTAGTTTTGAGGCTACTCAAGTTTCAGCTTAAGCTGATTCTATTACTTCTTGTTTTATGTCTCAAGTTGTAATCCATCCATAATGATTTTACTCATGGTTGGAGGTGGGATTTTTTGCAGATCAATAGCCAGTTATGCCAACTGCATTAATTAAATAAATCATCTTCTCTGCATGGAGCAAAAAAGCTTTTTTTGTGTGTGTGGTAGCTTTTAATATATACACAGATTTTTTTGACTTTTTGGTCTTCTGATCTGTACGCTTATTTGTGAGCCAAACTATACAGTTTTAAAAAATTAGTACATTTGCATTTTGGAAAGTAATATCTGGTAAGGCAATCCTACCTTAATATTCTTTTTTTGAAATTAAAGCTTTTTGTTGTCAATTCTAAAACATTTAGAATTTTTTTAAATATAAGTGCTGAAATACTTTTGTACAGCTCTAGAAAAACAACACTGATACTCTGATTAGAATTAGCTTATGGTAAATATTTGTTTGAAAATCACTGACACATTAATGATGATTAATTCTTCCCACCCAAGGCCATGCTGTGTCTCATGATTTGTTCAGATATTATTTTTATGCCTTTAACAAAATGTTATGGCTTTCTTCAGGGAAGTCTCATAGTTTTTGGCAATTTTTTTTTAATAATAAAATAAGGTAAAACCCATAATGCACTTAGCCGAGTCATCTAGCATATAGGAATTATTTAAAATGTCACTTTTATTATTATTTATTCTCATTAATAAAACCTATCTTTCTATGATTTTAGTCTCACAAAAATCATAGAAAAGACAAGGCTTAAAAAACTCTTTGCTAATGAACACAAATAGATCCTCAGTGTCTCTAAAAATGTCAAAAATTGAACTATAGACTCATTGTAATCACAATGAAAGTTCCAGATTGTGTGTGTGTGTGTGTGTGTGTATGTGTAGGTGTAGGTCTATGATTGTGTGTGTAAATTCACAAATTGACTGCAAAATTTATATAGCAATAGCCCAAAATAGCCAAGCCAACCTTGAAGAAAAAGAACAAAATAGAGGACTCACACTACAGCATCATCAAGCCTTGTTATAAAGCTCAATCATTAAGACTATGTGGCACTGGGGCCAGATTAGACAAATGATCAGTGAAACAGAACAGAGAGTCTAGATGTATACACACATGCTCCATTTGTCACAAGAGTGACGTTTTTGTCATCAGAGCAATGGGAAAAGATGATCATTTCAGTAAACAGTGCTGGGTCAACTGGAAATCAATATGGGCAAAATTTATGTTGATTTCTATAAGCACTTACACGAAAAATTGATTCGAGATGAATTGTGGGTCTAAATGTGAAAGGTAAAACAACAAGGCATGTAAAAGATAGTTAGGAGAATAACTTCATGGTCTTGGAATAGCCAAACACAAAACCTAAAATAAAAGATCGATAAATTGCTCTATATTTAGATTAAGAACTTCTATTTATCAAAGGACACTGTTGGTTCAAGATAAGACACTCGATCAGTGTAACACACCATATTACACCATCATATGCCATGTGTGCTGTGCTTAGTCCCTCAGTCGTGTCTGACCCTTTCCGACCCCGTGGACTGTAACCTGCCAGGTTCCTCTGTCCATGGGGATTCTCCAGGCAATATCATGAGTCGGTTGCCATGTCCTCCTCCAGGGGATCTTCCCAACCCAGAGACTGAACCCAGGTCTCCTGCATTGCAGGCAGATTCTTTGTCATCTGAGCCACCAAGGAAGCCCAGTTATACCGTATTAATAGAGTCAAAAATAAAATAGCATGATTATCTCAATAGAGGCAGAAAAAATATTGGAAAAAATCCTACACCTTAATAATAAAAATGCTCAACAAACTAGAAAAAGAAGGGAATTGTCTCATTCTCATAAAAAGCATCTATGAAAATCTCGCAGCTCATGTCATGCTTAATGTAGGAAAACTTAATGATGAAATGCCGCGAACAAGCCGAGCACGCCTGCTTTCCTCACTTCTCCTCAGCATTGTTCTGGAGGTTCTAGCCAGGACAATTAGAAAGATAGTGAAATAAAATGCACCCAGATTGGAAAGCAAGAAGGAAAATTATCTTTTTGCTTTTGCAGATGGCATGGTCTCGTACATAGAAAATCTTAAGGAGTCCATACCAAGGAAACTTCCTAGAGATAATAAATGACTTCAGCAAGGCTGTGGGGTATAGGATCAACATATGCAACTCAGTGTATTTCTATATACTAGCAATGACTAATCTAGAAACAAAAGTAAGAAACCAACTCTATTTACAAAAAAGCATCACAGGGAATAACACAGCTGGGATTAAACTTAACAAGAGAGATATAAAACTGTTAACTACAAAATTTCATTGAAAGAAACTACAGAAGACCTAAATAAAAGGATAGACATCCTATGTTAATCAGTTGGATTACTTAATATTGTTAAGAGGGCAATACTCCTCAACTGATCAACAAACTCTACACAATCCCTATCAAAATCCTAGCTGTTTTTTTCAACAATTGATAAAATGATCAAAAATTTGACATAGAAATGCAAGGGATGCAGAATAGCCTGAACAATCTTGAACAAGAAAAATCTATAGCAATTAAGACAACGTGGTAGTCCTAAAGGACAGCCATAAAGATCAACGAAATAGAACTGAGTCCAGAAACAAATTTTTATATTTTTGGATCAAGGATTCCAAGACAATTCAATGGAAAACTTGATAGTCTTTTCAACAAATAGTGAGGGGACAGCTGAATATCCATATGCAAAGAAATGAAATTGGATCCCTAGCTCATACTATGTCCCCCAAATTCACTCAAAATGGATCATAGATCAAAGCTAAAACTATAAAACTCTTAGGAGGAAACACAGGTGCACACCTTTATGACCCTAGATATGATACCACAACACAAGCAACCAAAGAAAAAATAGATAAATTACAAAATAAATAAAATAGATACATTTACAAAATTATAAAAATTTGTGCTTCAAAGGATACTATCAATAAAGTGAGAAGACAACCCACAGAATGGGAGAAAATATTTGCAAATCATGCGTGTGGTAAGGAATTTGCATCCAGAATATATAAATAACTCTTGCAACTCAACAGTGAAAAATCAACTCAGTTTTAAAAATGGGCAAGGGATTTGAATAAACATTTCTCAAAGAAGATAGGCAAATGGCCAACAAGCAAATGAAAAGTTGCTAAATATCATTATTTATTAGGAAAATGCAAATCAAAACCACAAGGAATTACCACTTCACATCCTCTAATAACATAACTAAAAAATCAGACAGTAAGTAGATGTTGGCAAGGATGTGGAGAAATTGGAATCCTCATATCTTGCTAATGAGGATGTAAAACGGTGAGACTGTTTTTGAGAAGTTTGGCCATTTCTCAAAAAGTTAAACACTCAGTTACCATACATCTATCTCAACTATTTCACTCCTACCTTTAAATTCCACAGAATTGAAAACATTTGTTCACACAAAAACTTATACATGAATGTTCATAGCAGCATTATTTGCATTAGCCAAAAAGTAGAAATAACTCAAAGGTCCATCAGCCGATTAACTGACAAACACAATTTGTTATATCCATGCAGTGAAATAGTGTTCAGCCATAGAAAGGAGTGAAGTATTGACCCACGCTACAGCATGGCTGAACCTTGAAAGCATTATGCAAAGATATAAAAGTCAGACACACAAACCGTATTATGTGATTCTATTTCTACAAAGTGTTCAGAAGGGGCAAACTGATAGAGACAAAAAGTTAGGAATTAAAAAACGCTTACTCTCTGGTCCCATCACTTCATGGAAAATAGATGGGGAAACAGTGGAAACAGTGTCAGACTTTATTTTTTGGGCTCCAAAATCACTGCAGATGGTGACTGCAGCCATGAAATTAGAAGACGCTTACTCCTTGGAAGAAAAGTTATGACCAACCTAGATAGTATATTCAAAAACAGAGACATTGCTTTGCCGACTAAGATCTGTCTAGTCAAGGCTATGGTTTTTCCTGTGGTCATGTATGGATATGAGAGTTGGACTGTGAAGAAGGCTGAGTACCAAAGAATTGATGCTTTTGAACTGTGGTGTTGGAGAAGACTCTTGAGAGTCCCTTGGACTGCAAGGAGATCCAGCCAGTCCATTCTGAAGGAGATCAGCCCTGGGATTTCTTTGGAAGGACTGATGCTAAAGCTGAAACTCCAGTACTTTGGCCACCTCATGCGAAGAGTTGACTCATTGGAAAAGACTCTGATGCTGGGAAGGATTGGGGGCAGGAGGAGAAAGGGACGACCGAGGATGACATGGCTGGATGGCATCACGGACTCGATGGACGTGAGTCTGAGTGAACTCCGGGAGATGGTGATGGACAGGGAGGCCTGGCGTGCTGCGATTCATGGGGTCGCAAAGAGTCGGACACGACTGAGCGACTGAACTGAACTGAACTCTCCATCCTAACCTTAAACCCTAACTCATTATTATAGCCACAATGTAAAATACTGAAAAATCTCCTGGGACATTGCCTTTTTCATAATCCCCAAAGGGAACCGTAGCTCTGACTTCTAACTCCGTAGCTAGTTTTGTTCGTTTTTGATTGCACATTCTTTGGAACCGGGGCTTCTTTCATTCAGCCTTATGTTTGTGAAAGCAGTCCATGCTACTGCAGGTAGCAACAGGCCATTCATTTTGGTTGCTGTGTTGTATTACATTGTGTGAATAGATCACAGTTTACTCACTCGTTAGTTCTGTCCTTGAGCATTTAGGGTGATTCCAGTTAGGAAGTCGGATACATAAGAATGTGTATTGTGTGACTCCACTGTAATGGCTATAGCAGTCTATGGCTTTGAAAGGAGAAGGGGGTGCCTGGGGTGGGAGATGAGGGGTGCTCTGGGTGCTGGCTGAATTCTATTTGTTGATCTTGATACTGATACGGGATGTGTTCACTTTGTTATAACGTGAGGGTTTGTGCTCTTCCACATTTGAATTAAAATCTACTTCAGAAACTCTTAATTTACTTAGAACCAAATTGAGCAATATATTTCTTTTGTTATCCACAAGCTATTAAAGCCACTTTAGAAAGACAGGCAAGCTGGAGCTACTCCTGATAGAGGTCAGCCCCAGGGGCACATGTCTTGCGAATTTGTAGGCTTGAATTTCCCTGCTAGGCTGCCATGCCTTTTGGTTTAGTCCCTGGGCATCCTATGTTTCCTTGATTCACCAGCTATGTACAGTACTGGTTTGGATCTTCACGCCATTCTCAAAGTTGGCAATGGGGGCTTTTCCACCCTTGACTGTAAGCACTAGGAGCTGATAATGTGAAAGGCAGTAGAATCCAGCCATTCTTTTATGGGCTTCCTTTACTGTCAATAAAGTAAATTACTAGCAATGACGGAAGGTTGGATGAAATGATCATAAGAAAAGTATTTTTAATTGTTCCCAATTCTGTTATATGACATAAACAAAGACATCTGTTCCATTGTAAATTGCTACATAAATCTAAATGAAGGGCCACATGCTAGTATTATTTCAATGGTCCCTAAAGAGTGATATTGGTGGAGCATCTTAGAAGAACTAACACTTTTACACGTGGTCTTTTCTTTGTCTGCATCTTCACTCAACTTCCTATAACTAGAGTGTTAGTTAGCCATCATGGTAGAGGTGTCTTTTTAGAGCAGTGAGCTGGGGGTCTGACATGTGGAGGGGGGTTCATGTTTGGGAGTTCATGTACACCCGTGGCGGATTCATGTCAATGTATGCCAAATCCAATACAGTACTGTTAAGTAAAATAAAGTAAAAAAATAAACAAAAATAAATAAATAAATAAATCCAATGCCTTTCAGAGGAGAAGATAGCTGCCTGGAAATTGATATTCAGTTGATTTAATAATATGAACTAAATTGGTATTTTGTGAGATGAAAATTCTAATTTGAAAAGATATATGCACGGAAGGCTCATAACAGCACTATTTACAATAGCCACAAGGAAGCAACCTAAGTATCCGTCAACTGAATGGGTAAAGAAAATAGGTGGGTAGATAGAAATATACAATGGAATAGTACTCGGCCCCAAAAAGAATGAAATATTGCTATTTGCAGCAATGTGAATGGACCTAGAGGTTTTTCTAATTTTTTTTTATTTTGTATTGAGGTATAACCAATTAACAAACAATGTTATGAAAGTTTTAGGTGAACAGGAAAGGGACTCCATCATACGTATATACATATCCACTCTCTCCCCAATTTCCCTCCCATCCAGGCTGCCACATAACGCTAAGCAAGAGCTAGCTCCCTGTGCTATGGAGTAGGTCCTTGTTAGTTATCCATTTTAAACACAGCAGTGTGTACATGTCCATCCCAAATTCCCTAGCTATCCCTTCCCCCGTCCATCCCCCCAGCAACCATAAGCTTGTTCTCGAAGTTTGCGAGTCTCTGTTTTTTGAAAGACTGTTTTCTGTAAGTCCGTCTCCTTACTTACTTTCTGTAAGCAAGTTCATTTGTATCATTTCCTTTTAGATTCCACATGTAAGGGATGTCATATGGATATTTCTCCTCTGTCTGACTTACTTCACTGAGAATGACAATCTCTAGATCCATCCATGTTGCAAATGGCATTATTTCATTCTTTGTAATGGCTGAGCAATATTCCATTGGGTGTGTATATATATGTATATAACACAGCTTTTTTATCCGTTTCTCTGTCAATGGACATTTGGGTTGTGTCCACGTCTTAGCTGTTGTGAATAATGCTGCAGTGAACATGCGTTGCATGTATCCTTCCGGATCACGCTTTTCTCTGAATGTAGGCCCAGGAGTCGGATCGTGGGGTCTATATGGCAGCTCTATTTTTAGCTTTTTAAAGGAACCTCCCTACTGTTCTCCATAGTGACTGTACTAATTTACACTCCCACCAACAGTGTAGGACGGTTCCCTTCTCTCTTGGCATTTATTGTTCATGCAGTTTTTGATAGCCATTCTGGCTGGTGTGAGGTGATACCTCATTTTAGTTTTGATTTGCATTGCTCTAATAATTAGTGATGTCGAACATCTTTTCATGTGCCTCTTAGCCATTTGTCTGTCTTTGGAGAAAGGTCTGTTTAGGTCTTCTGCCCATTTTTTTGATTGGATTGTTTGTTTTGATATTGTTAAGCATCATGAGCTATTTGTAAATTTCGGAGACTAATCTCTTGTCAGTCACATCATTTACAAATATTTTCTCCCAGTCTGTGGGTCCTCTTTTCATTTTGTTTATTGGTTCATATGCTGTGCAAAAGCTTTTAAGTTGAAGTAGGTCCCATTTGTTTATTTTAGTTTTTATTTCCATTATTCTGGGAGACAGATTGAAAAAGATTTGCTGCAACTTAGGTCAGAGAGTGTTCTGCCTATGTTTTCCTCTAGGAGTTTTATAGCATCCTATCTCATATTCAGGCCTTTAATCCATTTAGAGCTTATTTCTGTGGATGGACCTATAGATTATCATACTGGGTGAAGTCAGAGAAAGACAGATATTATGTGATATCACTTATAAAGTGAAAGTGAAAAGTGAAGTCGCTCAGTCGTGTCCGACCCTTTGCGACCCCATGGACTGTAGCCTACCAGGCTCCTCCCTCCATGGGATTCTCCAGGCAAGAGTACTGGAGTGGGTTGCCATTTCCTTCTCCAGGGGATCTTCCCGACCCAGGAATCGAACCTGGGTCTCCAGCATTCCAGGCAGATGCTTTAACCTCTGAGCCACCAGGGAAGCCCATCACTTATATGTAGAATCTAAAAAAATAACACAAGCAAATTAATTTGCAAAACAGAAACAGACTCACAGACATAGAAAACAAGTTTATGATTACCAAAGTGAAAAGGGGAGGAATAAATTAGCAGCATGGAATTAACAGCTGCACATCACTATATACAAATATTACACATATTTTATATAAAATATTACACATTACTATATACAAATATTACACATATTTTATATAAAATATTACACATCACTATATATAAAATACATCAAGGATTTATTGTATAGCTCAGGAAACTATATTCAATATCTTGCAATAACCTATAATGGAAAAGATTCTGAAAAAAATACATACGTAAAACTGAATCATTTTGCTGTACACATAAAACAAAACATTGTAAATAAACGTCAATTTTTTAAAACTGGTAGTTTGTAATGCAACCAAGATTCACTTATCTCTAGTGGGAGTGTGCATTTAAAAGCAATTACCCTACCATATTTTTAACCCCCAAATGACTCCAGTTCTTTGAAGCCACTTGCATCTTGCCCTGCCAGATCATTCTCCTTACTGCTGTGTGTTCTGATCCCTGATCACCTCCAGGCTTACTCCTTCCCCGTCGCACCCCATCATGACACCAGGGTGGCTCCCAGGACGTCACGTCAGGCTGGCAGTGCCCACTGCAGGAATTGGAAGCCATCCTGGACTGCCTTGTGTCCAATGGCCAAACATCTGGGATGAACAGACTCCTAACTTAGCAAGACAAGCTTTCTCTTGACCTTCTAGAAAATCCCCCAAGTGTTTGAATAACTAGACCTTTTGCTTTGGTCTCCACATCCCGGTTTTCCAGCCCCTTTTCATTCCTGGTGTTTGAAAGAGGATGAAATGGCAAGTACTAGTAAGCTTGTCCCTTTCCCTACACACGAGGCCAACCTCGCACTTAATTATCACGCTTTGTTTTGCTGAGTTCAGACAAAGCCTCATGAAGAGGACTATCCATGATGGGTCAGTACAGTGTTTATGCCAAAACGGGGGAAAGGAGAAAAAGGGGAGCCAACAAGGCCCAGAGCAGATAGACCTTTGTCATCACTGGAGGGGCTAGTTTGAAACCCCAGTCCTGAGCTGAACTGTGCCCATTTCCTGGGTGTCCTAGTTCTCTGACATAATCTACAAACTCAGGTGTGCAGGAAAAGAAACCTCCCCGGTTTTCTATAAAGTCATCTGAGCCTTTTTCATGGTGGATATGCAATCTCACCAATCTGGAGAGATCCTTGGACTCTTTCTAGCACTGCACCTGTGTTTCAGGGGGCTTGCCTGGTGCCCAAGAGCTGGGGGTAAGGACTGGCACATGACGAGGTGAGGCTGGGTACAGGAAGCCACGGAGAGAGACCCTCTCAGGGACCTTGGTAAGATTTCCTCGTTTTTGTCTGCTCTGCTGTCCAGGTTGACCCAGGACATGCTAATTCCTCCGTGACCTTTACAAGTTCAGTTACTTTCTCTGTCTTCTTCCTATCTCCCTTAGACATGCAGGAAACATACAGGGCTGTCTGTAAGCATTTCGGTGTAGTTTCACTACATATTTTCCTCCTGGAATCTTGTCACTTTCCCAGACCAGTCCTCCGTCCTTTGGGATGCCCCAAGCTCCCTGGCAGAGCCCAGAAGCCCTTCTCTGGGAACCACCGACTCCTTGCCTCCTTAGCAACTCTTTCAATACACCAAGTGTGGGGCGTATGCTCTAGTCTGTGGCTGAGGCTGGAAGGCAAAACCGCGTGCTCTTTCTCATGGAGAGTTCTCCCCGATCTGCTGCTTACCCCACAGTTCCTCTGTAACCCCAGAGACCATTAGAAAAGCTAAGGCCTGCACCTGAGGTTTTGCTTTTCCTTACTTTCTGCAGAGTCAGCCCTTCTCTGAGCACCATAGAAGACCTAGTGGGTGGGATGGGGAAGGGGAGTTTCACTGTTATTGTAAATATTATCCACTTGCTTCCCTGGGATCTGCCCTGGGTCTCTGTGAATCACATCTCATCAAACCCCAGACAATGACCGAGTCTCTACCTGACCCCACAGTACTGTCTTCCCAGGCCTCCTAACAGTGCGCCCTGCTTTATAAGGCTCAGCATGACTTAATTCTGGGTGCATGTATTATCCTGGGTTATCTTTGCTCTATGACCCACCACTAACTAGGCAAGCGAAGAGTTAACTCTCTGGATCTGCTGCCTATCACTGAGATCCCTGTGCCAAACCTTAAGAGGGTCCCAGTGGAAAAGCATATTTGCAGTGCAAGACATCTCCTGGTACTTATTACCCAGTGAATCACTCTGACCCATCCTATCACACTGGGCAACTTGTTAAAAACTCCATGGCTTGGTCTTGTTACTGCAAAACATCAATGGCATTTGCTTCCCCCTTCCTGACAGGCATGTTGTGAGGAGTACAGCAGCTTATTGAACACAAGATGCTTTCATTCTATTATCACATCTATCCTGAGACTCAGCTTCAGAAAAATTAATCCTCATGTTGTGTACAAATATCAGTGGGAGAAACTGCTCTTTAATACACAAAAAAGTTCCTTTATCTCTCAGAATTCCATTCCCTAGTATTTCCATTTTGATAGGCTTTTCTGTTATTCATTCCCCAAACACATCTTTATTCCATTAACAAAGGAAAAACTCATACAGAGGAGCAAAAAATATGTTCAGCTGCAAGTGGTCTACGATTTTGAAAGGGATCTGTTGAGAGGAGCAAGGAATCTGTGAGAGTGATCGTGGTGAAGCAATCAGATTTTCTTGAATCCATAGTAGGTTTGCAGCCCAAAGTCAACCAGATCCTCTTGGGGTCTTAAGTCCCCTGAAAGATTTGACCAACAGTCTGGGCATCCCATCATCTCCTTCTGGCTTCTCACCTCATATTTTTGATCCAACCTTCTGTTTATTTGGTAGCAATACTAAAAGGTCCAAAAATTCCCATCCAATTAAGACCATTAAAACATTTTGTTTTCCTTAAACTTTTAATTTTGTGTTGGGGTCTAGCCAATTAACAAACAATGTCATGATAATTTCAGGTGAACAGCAAAGGAACTCAGCCATACATACAGTCTCCCCTGAACTCCCCTCCCATCCAGGCTGCCACATAACACTGAGCAGAGTTCCATGAGCTGTACAGCAGCTAAGACCATTTAGATCTTTCTGATCCGAAAGGCAGTTAACGAGTTCAATAAGGGGTTTCTCTAATTGCCAGTATTACTTAAATCAGAAAATACTGCAATGATATTCCGTTTGGTGAAGCAGATGCTTTCAGAGGAGCAACTTCTGTTCTGCCAGGGTATTCTCCCACCCATCTGTGCCCCTTTTCCTCATTTCATTTTCCCATTTACTTTTGTCCTTTCAATAAATCTTTGTTGGTGGTTGCCTCCAGGAGGCACCAAATCTGGGAATACATGAGCGAGTAAAACAGAGCCACGGGCTTTGTCACTCAGGCACCCTCCTTTGCCTCTTCGCCACGTTTCCCACTCTCCTCAAGCTCATTACTACACTTACTGACTCAGATTTCTGAGGCCATTAGCTGTTTGTTTTCATCTGGGGGGCTACATGGGCTCATGCCCTCGGCCAGGGGAGACACGATCTCCCTCTATGAACCTTCCACACCCTTAATTTCCTTCCCATCCTCCTTGTTTATCAGAGGTTGCTGCTGCTGCTGCTGCTGCTAAGTCACTTCAGTCGTGTCTGACTCTGTGTGACCCCATAGACGGCAGCCCACCAGGCTGCCCCGTCCCTGGGATTCTCCAGGCAAGAACACTGGAGTGAGTTGTCGTTTCCTTCTCCAATGCATGAAAGTGAAAATCGAAAGTGAAGTTGTTCAGTCGTGTGCGACCTTTAGTGACCCCATGGATTGCAGCCCACCAGGCTCCTCCGTCCAAGGGATTTTCCAGGCAAGAGTACTGGAGTGGGGTGCCATTGCCTTCTCCGTGTATCAGGGGAGCACAGCCTTATTTTTTTTATCTTCCCAGGTGGCGCTAGTGGTAAAGAATCTGCCTGCCAATGCATCAGACACAAGAGACCTGGGTTCAATCCCTGGGTCGGGAAGATCCCCTAAACGGTAACCCACTCCAATATTCTTGCCTGGAAAATCCATGAACAGAGGAGTCTGGCGGGCTACAGTCCATGTGGTTGCAAAGAGTCAGACACGACTAGGCACTTGGGTATTGTGTGGTCTCATTTTAAATAGAAAATCCCTTCCTGCCATTTGCTGTCCTGTCAGAAGTCTTCCCTTAGCCCAGGCTGAGGGGCAGCCCCGCTGCCCGCTGTCCCTCTGTCTGACCTTCAGCCGTGCCTTGGCAGACTCAGCACGCTGCAGGGTCCCTTCTTGTAGCCAGCTGCCTTGCCTTACCCCCCCTCTGCCCCCGGGATTTCTCTGGGCCCTTAAGCTGCCTGGGAATAGACGCGCCAAGTGTCACCACAGCTCATGATATGTTTCTCAAGATGAAGCTGGAGCAAAACAAAGCCAATCTGCACCTCATTCTTATTCACCACTGGAGGGATGCAAATGCTATGAAGTGAAGAACATTTGCATTATTCCAATCACCTAATTTATCTGTATTTCCACCTTCATTTGTGAAATAAAGGGTTCAGTGAAGCAAAATCAACAAAGCTTTGGGAATGCTTACAAACACAAATAAAATAAATACTATTACTCCAAAATATATTTTGACACATTTTGCATTCTCTCTTTATGGATTCTGGCTGGGGGGTGGGGTGGGAGGGGGAAGACTGACAATTGTTATAAATCAGGCTTTTCCTGAAAGCGATGTTTATTTCGGGGACTTTAGGCTTACAGGATTTTAGAGCCAGAAATGGTCTGGATTAGTTATTTATGACTGTGTCACAGATAATCTCAAATTAACAACTGCTTACTATGTCAGTGTCTGAGGGTCAGGCACTTGCGGAGTGGCTTAGCTGTGTGGTTCTGGCTCGGGGTTTTCCATGAGGTCCAGTCGAGAAGCAATCATCTTAAGGATGAGTTCACTCCCAGGGCTGTTTCTTGAAGGCTGTTGACTGAGACTGAGGTTCTCACTGCCTCAGCTTTTCACTGGGGCTGCCCGGGACGTGGCGTAGGACTTCTCTAGAATGAGGGGTCCAAAGGCGAGGAAGAGCGACGAAGAAGGAAGCTGCTGCGTCTCCCGGAATCCGGGCTCCTGCGTGCCACACCACCTCCCCCAGGCACACGAGGGGAGGACCAGGGGAGGTGGGGTTGTGGGGCCACTTTGGGGGTCGCCCGCAGAGGGCCTCGGAGGCAACATCGTCTGATTCCCTCGGTTACAGCCGAGGAAGCTGCGGCCCAGAGAGGTGGGATGAGCTGGCCAAGGCCAAAACGAGACTTGAGCCTGGGCTTGCCGAATTTTACGACATTTGTTTAGCAGCTGCTTATTTCATCTATTAGATGCTTGCCAAAAGCAAGGCTGGGCCAAGCAGCCTGGATTCCGGAGTCAGAAACTAACCGGGTTGCCTGCTCAGGAGGTTACAGGAGCCATGAGGAGCAGGGTGCCGGAACTGGATTTCGCAGGAGAAGGGAGCGCAGTTTCTCAGAGACTTCCAAGTGATGACCTCAAGGGTTCAAGGGAAGGCCCGACGCCCACAGACCATGGGGGAGGCTCATGGGCGTGGGGACACGTCAACTTGGCCTCGAAGCAGAACTTTGAGGAATGATGACTAGGGGGCCTGGGCTGGGAGGCCATGATTTGACCCGAGAGCTCCAAACCTAACTGTCTGATGTTCCAACACAGCCATATCAGTCAAAGGTTCACCCTCTGAATCACTCCTTGGCTACTAATGGTTAACCGTTGGGGCTGTCTGGAAGGAGGGCTCCGGCAGAGAGCTCCACTCGCCTTAGCTGCCACTGCTGTTTTTAGTGGCGGAGCTGATACTTTGCAATCAAGAAATTAAGCAGCTTCTTCATCTCCCACCCGCCCCGCATTCCCCTCCTGTGGCTCCTAGCCACCACCTTGCACGCCGATCGCCCTAAAGCAACCTCCTGAAAATGGCTATCTACATCATCAAAATGATCCCCAAAGTCAGTGGGAAAAAAACTTAAGTACCATTGGTAAGTTGATGCCTAGTCATTTTGGAGAATCATCCTTGCCCATTGATTTACCTGCCTGTGAGTCAATCTCAGTGATTAACTACTGACGAGGTGGTATGAGACTGGAAAGGGTGGACTAAGGCTGCATTTCCCGTGGGCTGGAAACCTTCAGGAAGGGGGGTTGCAGAAGGATAATCAACAAAGATCAGTGACAATATGCGTTCATACTGGGTCCATTACCATTGCATTTAGAAAACGCATGTGTTGATGAATGCCAGGCCAATGTTATTGATTAACATTGCATATGACATCATTTGGATGAGGAGTTTTGAAGTTATTAGTTGACTCATTAGTTAGTCACAATATTAAATTTATAGATCCAAATTGGCTTTTATAAAAAGATTAAAATATTAAGGGGACAAGTAACAATTTGTAGTATTGGGCTGGCCAAAAAGTTCATTGGGGTTTCTGTTGGCCACCTGATACTTCTGTTTCTGTGACTTGGATGTGTGTTCAATTTAAACGATACTTCCTTTTCATTCTCTGGGCCTTCCCTGGTGGCTCAGATGGTAACACGCCTTGCTTACAATGCGGGAGACCTGGGTTTGATCCCTGGGTCGGGAAGATACTCTGGAGAAGGGAATGGCAACCCACTCTAGTACTCTTGCCTGGAGAATCCCATGGACGGAGGAGCCTGGTAGGCTACAGTCCTTGGGGTCGCAAAGAGTCGGACGCGACTGAGCAACTTCACTTGCTTCCACTTCCTTTTCACGTGGCCTACGCCAGAACAGTTTGACAGCCACGGATGGATAACATTTTTGCTTAATATGAGAGGAGAGAAAGGTGGCCAAATCCAACCAATTATGTTGAATCCTTGCTAAACTCAACAGTGTTCACCACGGGAAACAAACCATGGTGAAAGGGGACATAATTTTAGGTAGAAATGAATGAAAGTATGGAAAATCTTACCAGGTACATTAAAAAAAAAACTATTTGAGAAACAGCAAACATTCCAAATGGGTGATGTCACAGATTTTATTGCTTAGTATAAAGGTCTTTTTAAATTTTTTAAAAAGATCAACTTTATTGAGGGGAATTCAACATTCAGTTGGAGAAGGAAATGGCAACCCACTCCAGTATTCTTGCCTGGAGAATCCCAGGGACAGAGGAGCCTGGTGGGCTACAGTCCAGGGGGTCGTAAAGAGTCGGACACGACTGAGTGACTTCACTTTCACTAACATTTGGTAAGATTCACTATTTTAAGTGTATAGTTCAAGGAATAGTGACAAATGTATACAGTCATATTACCAGCCCCATTGCCAAGGTATGGAATAGCTCTACCCACAACGAGTTCCCTTATTTCCTGGTTTTAAGAGTCGGACACGACTGAGTGACTTCACTTTCACTAACATTTGGTAAGATTCACTATTTTAAGTGTATAGTTCAAGGAATAGTGACAAATGTATACAGTCATATTACCAGCCCCATTGCCAAGGTATGGAATAGCTCTACCCACAACGAGTTCCCTTATTTCCTGGTTTTAAGTCCATTCCCTTCCCATACCCCAGCCTCTGGTGCAGCAAGGAAGCCAAGGTGTCTGGAGCAGAAATACAAAAGAGAAGAGGTCTTACAGGTCTATGCAAGATAAGACTCTAAGAGATAGGTCTTAGGGGTCAATGTGGTAGTGCCCTGGAGGCCACGGGGGGTCAAGGACTAGGGTTTACTCTGAGTGAAATGGGAAGGTGTGGGAGGGTTTTAAGCAGAGGAGTGATCTGACTTGGGCTTTATAAAGACTATGGAGGGACTTCCCTGGTGGTCCAGTGGTTAAGACTCTGCCTTGTATCGCAGGGGACGTGGGTTCGATCCCTGGTCAAGGATCAAGGGTCCCACATGCCACAGATCAACTAAGCCCTGACTCTGCAACTGCTGAGCCCAATCACCGCAACTAGAGAGTGCTAAGACCCAGTGCAGCCAAATACACAAACATTAAAAAGAAAGAGACTATGGAGAAGCTACTTTATGTGTATGCTAGGGTGGACAAAGAAGTGAAAATACTGCAGAGAATGTGGGCCAGCTTCTCGCTGTTGGAGAAAGAAGTTACAGATAAGCAAAGGGAGAAGGGAGGGTAGAATGAACCTGGGATTCTGGAGGGATCTGGAGGCATTCAGACGTGCTCATGCTTGAGGGTAGATAGAAAAAGAACCACGGATATGTGCGCACGTGAGTTATGTGCGTGTGCGTGTATGATGCCGTCTCGACAGTATGAAATCTTCCAATCCATGAACATGGGATGTCTTTCCATTTATTATATTAACATCTTCCTTAACTTGCTTCAATGATATTTTGTAGTTTTCAGAGTGTAAGCCTTGTACAAGAATACACAGAAGAACTGTACAGAAAAGATCTTCACGACCCAGATAATCATGAGGATGTGATCA